>JASANE010013778.1:0-63450 GCA_030248225.1 Trileptium ribeirensis
ATGTTGTAAGCTTTATTAGGTCTTCCAATGATACAAAAGGAGGGTTTAGTTCTATGAAACATGAGCCTCATTGGTAAGTTTCCCGGTAGGAATCGGCCCGTGTTAAGAAAATCTGTAAATACTCGACCACAAATTTCACCTTTATTTGTTTCGAGGTTAGTTGACCTCTCAGCTATTGCATCTGGCTCGCTTTCGAAACCATATGGTTGGTCTGCCGCATATATTGCCGTTTGTAAAAGAGTTTTGCGGACCTGAGCGGGGAAATAAAGATGAAACATTGCATACATTATATATTGATAATTTGACTGTTCAAGGGAAACGGTTTTACCTGCAATTTTTAGTTCTACCCTGTCAAACATAGAGTATAAAAGTAGATTAGCTGGACCGTCTACATCTGTGTCTAACTGTCTCTTTGGTTTTTTAGTAGCTGGAGGCTTGGAAGGGGGTGTGGTAGCTGGAGGCTTCGGAGCTTTAGGTTGTGTAATTTTCTTGATTATTTCTACTTGTAAATATAACATTATAGAATCAACATCGATATAGTCCGATGTCCCTCCGAACCTGAACTCAAGTGGAGTTAAATAGTCATCTGATGGTAAACCTGTGAAACATGCGCTCTCAACAACTTGTGTACTTTCAATTTCATCCTGAATTGGGGGAAGAGAAGTTAAATCTAATCCGGAAACACTACATTTGGGTCGTGCGGAAAAGGCCATATTTAGTATAGACGTTTTCTTTGCTTTCGACGTTTACGTGTACTGCGCTTGCGTTTCTTTGTTCTCTTTTTAATGGTTTTACGCCTCGCTTTACTTATCCGCCTGACCTTGCTTATCTTAAGAGGGACGGAACGTTTAGCACTGCCTACCAATAGACGTACTAGTGCTGGATCCATGGTAAACTGGTGATTACTTGGAATGCCAATTTGCTTTGAAAATCGAATATCTTGGGATTAAACTATGATAATTATATTTAATTGCCTTTTTAATAATTTTGTATGTGCAAAAGAATCTGAACCTTTTTCTGAGATGTTAACGGGAATCCCAAATCTATTATTATACTGTCCAAGTAAGACACACGGATGCGGTGATAGACCGGGATAGTAGTATTTTTGGCGTTCACGTAAAGGATGCGAGCATGTTCGTCGTTATGAACGGAGGATTCTATTATATCTGTTTGCAAAAGGGTGACCTCTGGTGGGAGCGTACACTGAACAACCGCTACACTGGCCCGCGAAGTGTCTATAGGTTGTGAAAAATGAGCCGAAACGTAGGGCGATCCTGGAGTAACTTGGTCAATTAATACGTACATAGTTGCCTAGTATATCGGTCACTTTGTTAATAAATGGTTCAATATGCTTGCTCTTTTTAATACCTGTTAGAATAAGTTTGCCGGTGTGGTGAATTAGCACCGTTCGACCTTCAAGTTTTAACAATAGCGGTGGCATATGGTCATGAGGATCGAAACTTGCCAAGTAATTTGAACTCTGTAAATATGCACATAATTTATGAAGATTGAACTTCTGTTTCAAGTCGAGCGACACTACATAATTTTTGACTGAAAAGTTAAAGTTCTCTTGACCTACCGCATGCGAAACTTGTTCTACGATAGCTCTTGCCTCTATAGGATTTCTTAGGCCAACAATAGTAAATTTTCCAGAAGCAAAAAGCAAGCAGCAACCTCTAGGCTCGGGGTGCCATACTAGTCCACTGAATTTGTTGGAATCATACTGAGTGGGTGGATAGAGCTTGGGGCCTAATGAACATAGATCTATTGCATTATCGAAGGAGCCACAAATTGTAGTGTTAACAACCGACCACTCCATAGCGATACAAAGTGTAAAATGATAGAGATAAGTGAATCACAGCCTTTTTATATCCTTTTCGGTTACCCAAGATGCCTGCTCGAGGGGATACCCCTTCCATTTAACAAAATATTCTGTGCCCCCTCGTTTAGTTTTGCGCCTTTTTAGGATTGTTTCAATTTCATATATTTCGTCTTTTCGCGTTACCTTTTGCATTTCTTGTTCATAAAATATACCAAGAATAGGTTCTCCAGTGATAGTTTTAATTCGGTACGTGGGTGGCATGCTAGGAATTCTATGGTCAATAAAGAACTCTTCCTCGGTCCAGTTAGGATAGAACGATTTTGGGAAAGGGAATTTACGCTTGAGCAATTTTATTCTGTCACCAACTTCAAATTTATACTTCCTCGGCAGCCTGGTAAATACTTTGGGATATAACTTGCGCCTAACAACATGTTCATTTTCCCGAGTAACGTCAACTGGGCGAAATCCAGTGGTTCTAACTTTACGCATGTTAAGGGACTCAACGATGTTGCTTAAGGCATCAATGTATCGCCATGTGTTTTGGTGACGTAGATATATGTATATTTTACGCTTTATGTCCCTAATTTTACGTTCAGCAAAGACCGTTTTCGACTCATCGTTCATGGTGTAAAGAAGTTTTATCCCCCTTTCATGGAAAATATCTGTAAAAACCTTACTATAATGCTCCTTAGCCCTGTCTACTATAAAATTTCTTGGCTTTTCCGGTAATAAGGAATCCAACACTGGTACGAGTGCTGATGCTAGTGCTTCCCCCGTTTTTCTCTTCAGAGGAATACCCCAACAGTACTTGGAAAAGCAATTTATAATCACAAAAATATATTTATACCCATCGTTGTACTTAGCCAAAGCCTGCATATCCGCAAGATCCGATTGAAAAATATCATATAGATCTGAGACGATGTACCGAACACGTTTGAAGTTGTGTTTAGGTCTTTTACGAGCGAGTGTGTAGGGTGTTTGGCCCGATAAAAACTGCTTAATTTGAGATAATGTAACCTCCAACCCCTCTTTTTTAGCCGCCTTATAGAGGCTATATGCTGAGCCTAGCCCCAATGAATTAGTTGTGTCGTAGTATATACGCTCAAGTTTAGAATTCATTTTGGATACTTAAACATTATCTTAACCTATTTTGTGAGCTTATTTAAAGATTACAAAACTCTAAAACTTCAAATTTATCTAAAGTAAGAAGTTTTCCCTGCATAGTGGTAATTGTGTGCTGTTTAAAATTGGAAGGATCACTACAAGTCTTAACCTTGAATTCCCTCAACTGGTTGGGAGTAATAGTATACTCTTCTTTGTTTTTGGTAATGTATATCTCACGAGAACATAAAGTGATCATGGTCTGCGGGCTGAAGTAGTAAACCTTGCAATACTCCAATTCCTGCTGTGGTACCTCGTCCGAAAGACCTAAACGAATGAATACTACGGTATTATAGATGGATAAAAGCAAAGAAACAAATATGACAATTGCTGCGACTATTTTATCTCGCTCCATATTGCGATTTAGATATGTGACCAGAAATAACACGCTTTTTAATAACTATTTATTGACAACTTAGCAAAGCATATTCAATAACAACTAATAATTGCCGTATTTACAAAGTAGGTCAATGTCATATTCAAAATTTAGATCATTAGGTTTTATGAGCATCAATTCTGTCATGGCTTCAGTCAAATAGCTCATGTTCGTTTTACTCTGTTTGAGTTCGTGTATTTTCTTTACGATCATACCGTAGTGTTCTTTTGTAGCCACCATAGAGAGCGAACTTTCGAAAAACATCTCCCGGAACATTTGGTCTTCTAAATTGTCCGCAACCGGCTTTGGGTGTCGATGTTGGAAGATGTCGTAGTAGTAATTAGTTATAATCTGCAGAGTTGGTTTTCGACCTGAATACGATAAACCCAACTCATCAACCGTGGGATCCAAATATATATCGGCGTGGAAATCGAACGCGTAGAGGCATCCGGTGAGGCCACCGTGTTCCCATGGCTCCTCTTCTGCTGATTTATTTTCTTGACACCCCGAGCAGTTGTTCTTGACCAAATCCATAATTTTGTTGCAAATGTTGTTGAGGTCTTGACGGCTGATTTGGCGCGTCATGGCTGATGAAATGTCTATGTGGATTCCTGGGGAACGGGGTGTGATCGAAGCGTATTACGCGATTGATGAGAACTAGTTGTTCCGGAGTAAATAGTTTTTGTTCTACCTCAGCGAAGTTACAGCGTACCGTAAATATTGTGTCTATATGTAATTCTCTAAATTTACTAATAATATTTTCAGACATTATATAGGATAGCAAGTAATAATTCTATTACTAGAAGACACATAAGCAATTCTCAAGGTTGACGATAATTGATTTGTATCTCGGACACGACCAATAAACCTGGGGAATTCCTTTGTGAACGCAAATTTATCACTGGATTGTTTCTCCTTGGTATCGTAGTAAAAGTAAGTGTCATAAATGTACTCCTTGAGTTGTTCTTTTGTAATAATGAAATAGGATTTGGATCCATCAGGGTCAAAATGACCAAACTGAATGTGTCTGAAGTCAATTCTAGGGAGCGTCGAGGTCCATTGGTTCTTCTGAGAACATATCTCGGATGGTACCGATGTTGCATATGCAATGGTGCGGTGTATATTTGAGGAATTTGTTGTTGAAGAGGGATAATTTCTGGAACAGCTTTTGCCAGCGGTCATTATCGAATGTTATTGTTATAATTTTTAGTTCTTTTGTACGTGGAGCGTATATTACAAAGTCGGCTAAGTGTAAACCTGTGATAGCTAATTGGCCTAAAACTTGAAAATAATACTTATGGTTAGCTTTTAAAGTAAATGCCCCAGTTTCTTTGTTAATAGCGCAATAAAACTGAGACTTTCTGCTTTTGCCTATTTCCATGATTGTTCTGGGGTTGTCTGCTGTATCGTAAAGGCACTTAATCTCCAATATCCTAGGTTCTGGGAATGTATGGGATGTAACAATACCGTCGGGAGTAGTACCTAGATAGGGCGCTGAAACTGGAACGCATAAACCTGAAGCATGAACGGTGACGTCAACTCCATGGTCTTTGTAGTACCGGATATAAGACTGCCTTGCATTTTCTTCTTCCGTTATGCCAACCAAACATGCTGTGGGAATAGGGCGATTCATGGCTCGTGGTGCTCTGATGTCATACAACAGCTTTTGAAGTACTTGGTCACTACTAGCACTATGTAGCCTACCAAAATATGAGGACGTTATTCGCACTTTACGCTCATCCCACCATGTGGAGCATTGGCCTTGGGGAACTGTGGAGTAAAACAACGATTTGTAGATACGACCATCCATGATAATACAAAAGAAACGAACCAATAGATGCCTCAAAAACAGAATACTAATGAATACAAAAATACTGTGAATCGTATAGCGTAAATTTAGCGTAAACAAAACGAATGAAACGAAAGCGAGTGTTTATGACAAAAGAAACAATAAACTAAACTACGATCTCTATGTGCCAGTGTTTATATACAAACCGACGCCAGTTGTTTATAGTAATTAATCATTTTTTGACAGGCGGCAAGTTCAAAGAGTGATGTCATTTGGTAAAAGGCACGGATGACTCATCACTTTGGAATGCGACGCCATTTGGCGTGGGTAATTAATCACTAAGATCAAATGTGCCGACAGAGTGACGTCATTGGCAGGATTCCAACAGTTGGCGTGGGTAATTAATCATTTTTGACAGGTGGCGTCATCAGGATACTACGTCATCTCAGTGACGTCATTTTGGTACCAGGTACGCATCGGCACTAAGCGTATTAGAACAGCCGACAAATGTTTAGATGTTCATTTCAATTTGTGTTTACAGCAATTGGTCGTGTTATTAAAAGAGAGCTTACGACGTTTGTTTTATTTCTCCAGGATGGAATGTAATGTGTGTGGCGAACGTTTTACGCAGAAGAAGAACTTGGTACGTCATCAAAAGTCAAAGCATGAAGGCGAGAAACACAGGTGCTCGGTGTGTGGCAAGTCATTCTCACGCAAAGATGCCGCTGACCTACACTTGCGGAATAGTCACAACGCGTCAACCGAATCAGCGTCCCGAAAGAGAGCAACGTCATCGACGGAGGATCTACCGGCGCCAAAATTTCCGCGAGTTAACCTCAAACAACCTAAGTTGCGGCCAGATGGACTGCCAAATGAAGACCCTTTGGGATACAAAGGCAACGACGAACACCTACGCCGCAATTGGTATCAAATCCGCACCCATTATCACCGAAGTCGCCCGGTTCAAGACAAGTACAATTTCCGCCTCGAAACGGCATCGGAGGAAGAAATAAAGAACTATATAAAAGCGGTCTACGAAGTTCAGCGCTACAAAGCGAAGTGGAATATCTCGTTTGGTTTTGTTTTACGGAACTTAATCAGCCAGGAGGAGTCGTACTTCTACAGCAGCAACAACACAAGGTTCTTCCAAACGCCTATAATGGTATCCGGCCGGGTTGATTTCAACAATTTTATGAAGCGCCTAGATGGCCAAGATATCCTCGAATGGGCCAGGCAACAGCGACCGAATACTAAATTCATAGTGGATCGCCTTACAAACGTTACAGTTGTGGTGAACAAGTTAATTCCGCATACATTAGTTGGTCGGCCCGTGAAGTTGCCAACGTGGATTAAGAATAATAAAAGTGTTGTGTCGTTGGACAAAAACCACCACGGTGTGCAGTATGAGGACACACTTTGCTTCTTTCGATGTTTAGCTCTACAGCGAGGATTCAGAATAACTAGAACGGTAGAGTTTGAAGATTATGTGCGACAACAGTGTGAATTATGGTGCCAGATTCGTGGAATAGATTCAAATAATTTCGCAGGAATTGATATAGACGATATTGAAGAATTGGAGGATTTGTTTAAAGTGAACATTGCAATTTATGAATTACGGGGCAGAGAAAGATGCGAGAATAATTTGGAAGCACTAATGCAGCGTGCTGAAGATATGGTACCAGAATTTCGGCCACATTTGATGCGACAAATAGACGATGAAGAATCATTAATGCCAGAAGAAGATGAATATGACGATGATAACGAAGACAACAGCGGAAATATATTTTTGGACGATATGGCTGAAGACGACGACGAAGTGAATGGAGAGATTGCAGGAATGGATGTAGCAGTTTTGCAAGTGGAAGAAGCAATGAATTATCTTGATGTAGCTGAAGAGATGCTAGTTTTAGAGGAAAACAACATTGATACAGGAGCAGTAGGATCATTGGTACGAAAATCAGAGGGGCTACACTATGAAACGTTGAACTTGAATTTACATAACGGACATTTCTCCTTCATAAAAGATTTAGCTAAGTTTTCTAAATCGTGGAGATGCGACAGATGCGACAAATTATGGAATGATGGGGGAATGTTCAACAGACATGTGAAGACGTGCGATGGTGAAACGACAGAGGTGTTTTACAAGGGTGGAGGCTACGGCCTACCAAAGACGATTCATGACGAATTGCGTGAAGAGGGCTTTGTAATATGTAATAATTTTTATAAATATCGTGCTACATACGACTTTGAAGCCCGATTCCAGCCTAAACTAGACAGTGAAGATGAAGAAAGAAAACTAATATACACCAAGGTTTTAATACCGGCTAGTGTTTCCGTTGCAAGCAATGTTCCAGGCTTCGAAGAACCGAAGTGTTTCATTGGCGACAGCGACGACATTGTTGCAGAGATGCATGCATATTTGTGTGAAATTAGCGAAGCAGCTTTCCAGCTAATGTATGTAGAATTTGGTGAGATATATGACGAACTAAAATGGAGGTATGATGAAAGCAAAGAGTTCGAAAGAGAATACAGAAGATTGCTACGCCAAAGCAAGAACGGTCAAGACGTAGAGGAATGCCTTGATGAAGCAAGAGATAAAACCCGAGAAAGCAGAAGATGGAAATATTTGTTCGAACGTTTTGGAAAATGGATGCAGCAACTAATAGTGTTGGGCTTCAACAGCGCAAAGTTCGACTTTAACCTCATTAAACAACATTATGTGCCTTATCTTATTATGAATGGCGACAGAATCCACAACACGATCAAGAAGAATAACGCTTTTATGAGTGTAGGGACGGATAAATTACTTTTTTTAGATATAGCCAACTATCTAAGTCCCGGCACGAGCTACGAGAAGTTCTTGCAAGCGTTCAATGTACAGCAAAAGAAAGGGTTTTGGCCATACGAATGGTTCGAATCTCTTGAGCAGCTGGATGAAACAGACTTGCCACCCATTAATGCGTTTTACAGTACTCTAAGGCAGAAAGAAATGAGTAGAGAAGACTACGAAAGGCTACGAAATATATGGAAAGAAGAAAAGATGGAAACAATGCGTGATTTATTGATATGGTACAATAACTTGGACGTTGTGCCGTTTTTGGACGCGGTGCAAAAGATGTATAGCCAATTTGAAGAATGGGGAATTGACATGTTCAAGCAAGCAATAAGCCTACCCGGTGTAGCTTTGCAGCGCATGATGCAACGGCTTCCCAAAGGAGGTCTCTTCGTATTGTTCAACGAAAGGTTTAAAGGTATTCATGACCTCATTAAACAAAACATTGTAGGCGGTCCTTCTATAGTTTTCCACCGTTACCACGAAGCTGGGAAGACATTGATAAGGGATATTAACATAGTGAAGAAAATATTGGGCTATGACGCAAATTCACTCTATCTATGGTGTTTGTGCCAGAACATGCCCACTGGCCTATTTGCAGTGTGGCGTCCAGCCGATGGCTACGCTGGAGAAGAAGTACCGTTTGCATGCGGAATGGATGAAAAGCAATTTTTGGAAACTACAAAAAGAAACTATGACATTAATTTTAACCCGATTCAGGGTTATACCCATGGAACCAGTGAATTAGTATTTGTGGAATATCAAAGAAGGCGGCTTTGTTCAAGGCTTGGAAGAGACGATATAGTTATTCAGCATCGCTTCAATGGAGGACAGAAGCGGTTGTACCGGGGATCTACAATTTATTCAGTGGACGGATACGTGGCTGCGGGAAAGTATGGAAACGAGAAAGCTATTATTATCGAATTTGATGGTTGCTATTGGCATGGATGCAGCACGTGTTTTGCCGAGCCTATCGTCGAAGATCTCATACAGAGAGCCGAAAGAACACGAGCTAAACATGAATTCCTTAGAAGCCTCGATGCCGAAATTATAATTGGGAAAGAATGCCAATTCGGGCCAGTGATTGAAAACGAAATTAGGCACAATGAAAGCTGGCAAGATTGGATATCTCTCCATGCCAAAACGGGATTCAAGGACAACGTCAAAATGAGGGATATCATAAGTCATATAATGGCAGACAAAGTGTTTGGAGTAGTGGAAGTGGACATTCAGATGCCTTATTGGAATAAACAATTGTTGGAAAGGTGGGAAGAACTACCGCCAATATTTAAAAACGTGGATATTTCGAAAGAAGACATTGGAGACAATATGAAACAATACGCCAATGACAATGGCGTGATGTCAACACCGCGGAGAGCCCTCATCAGTTCATACCACGGTGAAAAGATACTTCTCGCAACACCTCTTCTACGCTTTTATATACAACAGTGCCGAATGAAGGTTACCCGGGTACATCAATTCATAGAATTCCAACGCGTGGCAGCCTTCGAGCACCTAGGGGTGGAGGTTGCCGATCAAAGACGTAAAGCCGATAAAGATCCAAATGAACGCGTAAAAGGAGAAATGTATAAGCTGATCGGTAACAATTATTATGGCCGACTGCTATTGGACAAGACAAAATTCGACGAGGTGCATTTTGTTCCATCACACGAGATACAACGAATGGTTAATGATCCGCGATTTAAAAAGATGGATGAGATAGCGGAAGGGATATTCGAAGTTCATATGTCAAAGAAGAAGATAGTTCATGACCTTCCAAATATTATTCCATTCTTTGTATACCAATATGCAAAGTTGCGTATGCTGGAGTTCTATTTATTCCTTTTGGAATGTGTGGGAAAAGAAAACTTCCAGCTAATACAAATGGATACAGATAGTATGTACTTCGCAGTGCCAGGGGATTCATTGGAGGCCAGTGTTCCTCCGGAAAAAGTTCAAAAGTTCAGTGCGATGAAGTCCAAGTTTATCGCAACAGATGACTACAGCCAGCGTACCCCGGGATTATTCAAGCTCGAGTGGCAAGGACAGGGTATGGTGGCGCTAAATAGTAAAACTTACTACGGTTGGACTGAAGATGAATCTACCAAAATTTCAACGAAAGGACTATCGAAAACGACAAACATTGTAACTAAAGAAGCATTTTTTAATGTACTATTTGATAAAACTAAAGAGGGTGGAGTGAACCATGGATTTCGAATTTTAAAAGACTGCGGACTTGTACAGTACAAGCAGCATAAAGACAGTTTGACATACTTTTATGCCAAACGTATTGTGTGTGCTGATGGTATTTCTACAAAACCGTTGCATTTGTAAAATGTTATTGTATTTTAATGAAATAAACGTGAATCGTGAAATGATACTTACCAAAAATATACATAACTGAAAAACACTTCTACTTCGATAACCTTAAAAGTCCTGTGCTGAGTGTAGAATAGCAGGTTGGCCTGAAGCGAAGTGGGTTACTGTAGATAGGCTGATGGCTCCATATGGAGCGTGGCCCCCGCCCAAAAAAGCCCAACCCCCCAACCCCCTAAAGCAAAACCCCCCACAACGATAACCAATATTCAAATCAGCGCCTACGAATATCTTCAAAGGAACGCCGCTTCAAACAGATATCGATGGTGGCTGCTGCGCTGCTCATAGAAATATGCAAACGGCCTCGTGCTATTACGTAATTCAACCATCGGAATGGCGGAGCTTGCACTACAAATTACATCAGTAGCGAATTGAATCGATTTGTGAATTCGATCGGCGTTCGGGGTACCTGGGTAGCGGCTGCGACGTGGAGCAGATTTTAGATATAAAGCTGTGCCGGTTGAGGATGCGTGGTAGCATTTCGTGTTGGTGCTGATGAGTGCCTTTATGCAGCCAGTGGTTAAAACCAGCGGTTGGCTTTAATTATTGCGCTGATCATAGCGAATCACCAGTATCGAAGAATTGGATCGCAACGTCATCAGGACGTAGTCATTTGCCCCGAGCGGTGTACATGTCGGCAAAACTTTGAGCGCGGGTCGGCAAGGATAAGTGGGAAATTGAGCCAAGATTATCGAGTCGAGCGTATTCATTTCGTGCGAGAGAAGTGACGTTGGAGAATCGTCGCGATCTTCGGTTGTTTCGTCCTTCGGCCAGGTGAGTCTGGATTTCATGCGATCACGCGAAACAGCGTCTTCCCGTCCTGCGTTGTCGACAATAAGGGCTTTGGTCCTATTCTTACCACTTTGTAAGGCCTTTTGTAACGATGCTCGTAGCTGTTCATTGCCGTTTCGTTCCGAATCCAAACGTACCTTGCTTTGCCAAATCGTGTAGAATGTGCGTTCTTCAAGGCATACGTTTCAGATCTCGCGGTATCATAGCGCCGGTCTCTTGTCGGAAATCGCCTGCAAATTGTGCGAAAGTCGTTGGTCGTGGCTCTTCACGTAATCAAGCAATGATCCTAGTAGGTGAAAACGATCACCCAGCATTAGCTGTGTAGGAGAGAATACAGAGTCGTTGGCTGTGCTCTGAATGTAGACGTGAACAAGCGGTATATTACCAACTCATTCGCCGCTTGCCTATCGTTCGCGTAGCACGTTCTTCAATGTACAGTGGAACCGTTCGATAGCGCTATTTCAATGCTGATGCTGGTGCGCGCTGTCGTTTAATGTCTAACTTTGACATTAGGTCGTTCCATAAGGCATATTTAGATTGCAATCCACGGTCGACGACGATGGCTTGAGGAACCCCAAAACCAGTATCGAGAGTGTTGCCGCCTGTAGACGTCGCTGATTGGCAACAGTTTGGGTCATCTTGAATACCGATCGATCATCGTGAAGATATATCGCTTGCGTTGCTCGGCAAATTTCGGCACGGATTTCGACGTGAAATCATTGTTTTGTCCGTATGGGCTCTATTGGCGTTTTTGTATGGCGGATGATTTTCGCGGCTTGACAATCATCGCAAGTGTTAACCATATTGCGAACTTCTTTTTTATACCTTACCAGACATACAAAATTTTAGATTTAGCCAACATCGATCGGTAGCTTGCATGCGAGAGGCGGTGGAAAGAAGCATATACGCGTCGTCGATATTTTGTTTGCAATAATGAAAAATTATTTTCATCGTACAAGATTTCTTTGCCGTTGGCAAAAAATATCGTCGGCAGCGATGTTGTTTCGAAACACGTTTGCAGACGTGGATCAAAGAGTTGGTCATCTGCGATTTCATCGATTATCAACGAGGCTTGAAAATTTAGCAACCGTCGTGCGCGAAAGGCAGTAGGCGACGATATTTTTGCCATCAGCGAACTGCCAAATTGTAATTAATATGGAATGTAGAGTTCGACTTAATCACATTATCGAATTAAGAAATATACGACAGCCAATGGCACTGTTGATGCCTCGGATTCGTCGTGTTGAAGTAACAGTTTAGCGGCTTATGGTCTCTGTATGGAGTCACATGGTGAGTGATGAGCCAGCCGAAATGTTTGAGGCTGAGAAAAATTGCCAGCAGTTCACGGGCGAAAGTTAACTATTTTCTTTCACAGTGGTTGAACTTTCGGGAAAATAAAGCGGTTTGTGCGCAGATTGCCGTTGAGAATTTGTTGCAAAACTGCACCAGCGGTTTGGTTCGATGCTTCCTCCGTCGTCACTACAATTTGAGCTTCACGGTACGGGTAAGCGATTACCTGACGCTTCACGATCTCCTGCTTTATAATGTAAACGAAGTTTCGGCGTCATTGAATCATTCGATTGTCGCTGACTTTTAGGCTTTCGATTCTTTGTTGGAATTAGTCAAGTCGGTGAGCGGTGCAGCGATTTCAGAATTGCCTTCGACTAATTTGTGATTAACTTCACACAGACCGATAAATCGCCGCAACTCACTGATTGTAGTTGGCTGAACAAATCGATTGGTTGATCGACTGATTGTATATGGCTCGTTTGAGCCCGTATTCGTCGATTGAGCGATTGAGATTATCGGGCTGTTAGTTTATCATTGGCAGCGCTTGCCACGAGACTATCATCGATGTATGTTTTGACGAATGGATATCGTCAAATATGTGATCCATGAGGCGTTGGAACGTTTCTGAAGCGTTTCGCAAGACCAAATGGCATAAAGCGGTAGAAGATTATGTCGAATGATATTGTGATATCGGTCTTTTCGATGCTTCCGGTGCTATGGAAATGTGACGAAACATTTTGACGCAATCCAGCTAGCTGAAGACTCGACATCCAGATAATTCGTTGGTAATGTCATTGAGGTTCGGCATCGGATACCGATCGGGCGCTGTGCGAATACTGACGCTGCCGTACTCGCCACCTCGTCTCAAACCGCCAATTAATATCTTCAAAACGTGAAGTGGCGTTGCCCAGGGCGATTCTCCCCGTTGCGTGATCCCGCAGCGTTCAAGCTGTGCGTATTGATATTTTGTTGATTGAAGATTGTTGCTGAACAGTCTACGCGGCCTTGCAAGAGCACGATGTGATGCTTAGTCGGATACTTGACTGGAGCGTTGGTTTATGATTCTTGGAACACGGACTAGAATCTAGCTAATAGCTTGCAGATGAAGGGTATCTTGTCACTAATCCTCGTCGTCGCTGAAGACTGAGGAACTAGATAACTACGAGAAACCAGATCGTCGGAAACCACCGTTGACTTCTCGTGCGAACGGTGGTTTTGGATGCTGCTAGATTGCCGCCAGTTGAGCAGTTGCTAAACGCTGTGGTCTCAGGAGTAGTTGTTTATTTGTCCGAGACGGACTCACGCTGTAATCCGGTAAACATGGTGGCGAATTGATCTCATTTTTGTATGTGCCATTCGCGTTGTCTTTTAACTGAACCGAGTGTAGCCGGGCGTCCGCACTGGTACCATGGTTAATACTCAACCATGTTGCCATTTTTTGCACCCGTGGAAAATCAGATGATTGCCTTTGCGCATTGACACCGTTGTTTGGCATCGATTGATAAATACACTGGTTCCTGGAATAGTTCTTTAAATCTCAGCATCAGACGCTCTGGTCCAGAAACCACGGTATCGGGTCGATTTGTGATGGAATCCGTTTTGTTTGACCTGTGTTGTCGTTGAGTGGTTGAGCGTTGTTCGGCCGCCGACCGTTGTCTTTGTTTTGATCGCTTTGCTCGCTCAAGCAGCAAAATTATCACGTCGAGTTCACCAATGTAAGACCCGTTGGTCTAAACTCCGTTGTGTAACGAAATCCAAAAATATCTTTAAAGACAAACAATAACAGAAAATAACAAATAGCTGACGACGGAGCTGTATGAGTGATAAATCAAACTGCGACACCCTATACTAAAAATCTTCAATTTATATGCAGCAAAATAATGTCATATGCAAATTTTTTATATATCAACATCAATCAAAGCCGACTTCTAAGAAATCCCGGTGATACGGACCACAAAACAATGCCGACGACCAGATATTCAAATCAACGCCTACAAATGTATTCCGAAAATCGCTGCTTCAAAGATATATCGACCAATGCTGCTCAATGAAATATGCAAACAGCTTCGTGCTGTTACACTACCAATAAAAACGTTTATTTTACTATTGTTAACAGCTGTATAAAAAATATAGCAACGTTGCATTCAATATACATACGCGCCTATTCGCCCGGAACCCCCTAAAGTGGGGGGGACCAACACAAAAAACCCAAACCCAAACCGGCACCCGAAAAAACCCCCACCCCGGGAGCCCCACCCCCACCACAAGCACCACCGACCACCAAAAAACGAGAAAGCACCCCCCCCACCGGCGCGAACCAAACCCCCCCACAACCACAAACACCCTCAAAATATCGGTCGACTGAATGTAATTGGGTTGATATCGGTCGATATTTATGATTTGTTCCGATTTCGTATAAACAACAATTTTCCACCGTCCGAGTTTATTGCCGAAAATTCGTTATAATAGACTGAAAACTTGAATTGACAATATATTGTTATCTTTAAACCCGAAGTACAAACTTAAACTCAATACATCCGCAGTAATATTCAAAACACAAAATTATCATAGAAGACAACAATTAACACCTAAATCCCAGCTACAGTCTCTATCGTTCACAGTAGTCAAGTTTTATGTGTTTCAAGAAGGTGAGACTTATTTTGCATATGTTAGCCATCCGTTCATCAACATCACATTCAATATCATTGACACTCCCCGACGATGCCATTAATTTTAAACTATGGCGAACGAAATGTCATTCGCAAATACTACGGTAAAAGTAACCCTACAGAATTTGCCCAATCAAATTCGTTTATATTGCCGTCGTGCGAAAGGTCGCATGTAAAGAAGAATATTCAAGAACCAACCGGTATCCATGCATTTGCGAATATGAACATGTCGTGCGCAATACGCACGGAAAACTGAAACGTCACCGAGTTAATCGAACACGAGACCGTACCAACTTCATCTGGATACAATAATGACGTCGTGAAAGTTGATCCCGAAACCGATGACGTGTGAAACTCACACGAACTTTTATAGATGGAAGGCGTGTGACAAACACACGAAAATTTTTAATATCCGCAGGGTTGTTTTGTATAAACTACAGGGAACGTGAACACTGCACCGTCACCGCAGGTTCAGACAAATCTGCCTTCATGGTCGCGTTTGAGTGTTCGTCGAAACCGGGACATGCCAAACTCGATATACTGGATGACTGGAATTAGGTTCGACCACGCGTTGATTAAAGTCCGAATTCCTGAATGATTCAAGTGGAAATCATCAGTGTCGAAAAGATCCAAATTTTGCTGTCCATTCTGTTTGACGAATGGTGAATCAGCGCGGGCGGCCCAATTGATACATTGAACACCTGGAAGTTCTTGTGCTTGTTGTTGAATCCAATTCGAGTAAGCGTTTATCTGTGGCACGGTCGGATGCAAAACCGGTAGGTTAATGATGATTCGAGGTGCCGGGAAATGTTGTGTTATCTGTAGGATGAATTGGCGCATGTGATCCCAGGAATCTACCTGCCTGGCCGCATTCCTTTGAGCGTCATTAACGCCACCCGATATGATGATAATGTGAAATCGGCGGGGGTTGAACTGCTGTTGATACATGGCTTCGACTAGATCACGGAGACATCCGCCGGAAACACAAATTGTTCGCCCACCTCCGGCGATGTACGATATGTTGCGCATTTGACTGTCTCCTAATAGTAAGATAGACCGATCATAATGTGGATGAATAGATAAATCCAAATCCATATATGCATGTGGGCCACCCAACACCAGTTGGAAATTATTCGCCATGTATCGCACCACTAAACTTGTAAGACATTCCCCAAACGCATTGGCGCCGTTGAATGTGGCTGATGGGAGTTGCGTTTTCCGTAACCCTGTCGTCCACACATCATCGTGGCTTGATGTCGATAGCTGGAATTCCAGTTCCTCTGGATCAGGGCATGAGTCGATTATGTCGCTAAATGCCTTTGTAAATTCGCTTTGTGGGTTCTGCAGCTCGTTCAACATGACGTCCATATAAACCATTCGAGCCCGAAAATACCACTCGGCTGGTATTTTGGCCCCTTTCGCATGAAGCCATCGTTTGATCTCCGCCGGATGTCGCTGCAGTTGAGTATTGCATTGAAGACGTTCTGCCAAAATGCTATAACCGTTCTGCTGTAAAGTTGCGTACCATCGAATCATTTCAATCGATGACATTTGGAGCCCATTGTATATGAGTGGTGGACTATGGCAATATAGGTGTGATAATTTATGGGTTGTGGAGACGACAATGATCTGCATATTTGGCTTGCTGAAAATATTAATGATTAGGTTAATTATATTATACATACATATGTATATTCATACACACATACCCATTTTGTATAGATTATTTCAGTATATAAATTATATTAAAGTTGATGCTCTAACAGGGCGAAATACACCCTAAAATTTTTGTAGATATATTGATGGGTAAATATTGCTAGCCAGATTGTTAAAACAACACACCATAATAGTCAAATCGAACAGCCGTGGGGTGAAACACCCCCCAAAGGTTTTTAAATTCACTCATTATCCTTCGCTACTCGTAGGAAATTAGAGTATATTGTTGCTATGGTGGGAAAGGCCCACCAAAATTTAGCTAATGTTAATTTCCGTGATGGTATAGTTTGGTTTGAGTCAAAATTCCACTGATTCCGAATCCGATGACGAAATGTCGTCACATGATTGTTGAGGTTTGGTTGAAATATCAATATGCTTTACGGTAGTATTTTTCCGTTTACCGGTTGACTTAGGTGGGGGGATTATTTCCATTCCAGAATCGGTCGCAGCCAGTTCCAGTGGATATAGTTGTTTGATAGGCCGTGATAGTGATTTTTTGTTCGCCAATCTAAGAAGGGCAGATCGCGTTGCGCCGTCCGATCCGACAATCAACTTTGTGATTCGTCCAAGTTTCCATCGATTCCGTGGCATATCCTTGTCTTTGATGAGTACTATAGATCCGACAACCGGCTTAATGTCACTGACAGACCGTTGTTTGATATCCACTGGCGCCGTACGGAGACTTGCTAAATATTGCGAACGCCAACTTCGCCAAAAGCTGTCGATGGTCGCCTGTGACCTACGCCATAATCGTATAAGATCATCTGCCTTTGTTTCTCGAGGCTTGTATTCGTCGTCATCAAGCTCAAAAGACGGCAACCCGCAACTCGGCCCATGGAGGAAATGTCCAGGAGTTATTGGTGGCTCAGACAAGTCTGATTCTGGATACACGAGTGGTCTTCCGTTGACAATAGACGTCACTTCACAAACCACTGTTTGAAGTTCAACAAGTGAGATGCAACGCGCGTCTAGAGACCGTTTGAGCGATTGTTTCACGATGCCAATGAGTCTCTCATAGAATCCGCCCATCCAAGGCGCGAATTCAGTTATGTATTTCCATTGAACGCCGTTCGTCGCCCAGTGTTGTTGTACCGACGCATCATTGACGACATCATACCAAATTTTCCGAAGGAAAGTGTCTGCAGTGATGAATTGTTTTGCATTGTCTGTTAGAATAAGCTGTGGTACGCCATGGTAAGAACAAAAGCGACGAAAGGACATCAGGAATTGTTCTGTCGTCATATTCTCCACAACTTCAAGGTGAACTGCTCGGACAACGGCACATGTGTAAAGACATATCCACGCTTTGCTCCGTTGCCCTCCTCCTTGTCGATTTACAATATATAATGGACCCATATAGTCAATTCCGACCGTGGCAAATGGGCGCTGTTTGGTAACACGAAACTTTGGTAGATCTGGTACAGGTGGTACCTTGAAACAGCCGCCCATCAGCCGTTTGCAGTGGTTACAATTTCGCAGGACACGTTTCACCTGCGGCCGACCGTGTACAATCCAATATGTGCCTCGTATTTGAGCTAATGTTTGTGCTACACCTGCATGCCGTAGCCGAACGTGGCAGTCGTTGATCACTAAATCCGTATAGTGATTGTTCTTTGGTAACAAAATTGGACATTTGGCGCGTTCATCAACATCCGCATGACGAAATCGGCCTCCACATCGGATCAGTCCATCAGCGTCAATGAACAAATCAAGTTGTTTGACCAACGTACCCGATTGGCGGAGTTTATTTTGAGTGAGGGCACCGAATTGCTGTTTCTGAGTTGACCGATCCCACAAAAGTTTTGCTGCAGCGATTTCAACAGCTGTTAATTCGCCCGAATGTTTCCGTTTCCGCGCGTTGTTGACAAACCTAAGGATCCATGCGGTCACACGTAATAAGTGTGTATGACGGGAAAATTGTTTTACATCGAACAACTCGCAACAATCATCTGCTTCAAGCAAAACGACGTCATCCGATACACTGACTGTTGTTTCGCTGACTCCGACGTCCGATAGCTGTTTCGCTACTTCTGGTAAGATAGTTGTCGGCCATTCGGTTGTGCTTCGGGACAACCACGGTGGACCGTTCCACCACAGCTGATTACTGATCAACGCTTCCGTTGAACACCCGCGTGTCGACAGGTCGGCTGGATTTGATTTTGTTGGCACATAACGGTATTCCACACTGGTTGCTGCTTTAATTTCACGGATGCGATTTTTTACAAACACTGTTGATTTCGAGTCGTTTTGCAACCAATGAAGTACACATTGTGAATCTGACCACATATATTTCTTCGCCACGTTGATACGCAACTCTCGTTCGACAAACCTGAGCAGACGCACGCCAATTACCAACGCCATCAACTCCAAGCGTGGGATTGTCAACTGCTTTACTGGTGATACTCGGGATTTGGCGAACATAAGATGGGTTGTTGCGTTGTTACCCAGTATTCGGAGGTAAACAACAGCGGAGTATGCGCGTGCAGATGCGTCACTAAAGCAGTGAAGTTCGAATTTCCCATTTCGAGGAATCCCGCCGACTGTGATGCAGCGTGGTACAGTGTGATCAGCGATGGTGCATATATTTGACCAACATTCCATCCATTGTTTAACAAATTCGTCTGGAATTTTATCGTCCCATCCAAATTTGTGTTTCCAAAGTGTTTGTATCAGTATTTTGCTGGATATTGTGACGGCTGAAAACCAGCCGCAAGGATCGAATATTTTGGCTAAATTTTTAAGCATCAGTCGTTTTGTGTTGATCGCTTCCGCTTTGATGGCCATAGTGGTACACGCCAGCGTATCAGTTGTTGTGTTCCACATCAGTCCTAGAACTTTTGTGGTCGCCGTATTACCGCGGTCGTCCTTTGCAATTGAGGCTGAAAATTGTGGATCGTTCGTGAACCATTCGCGGAGGTTCATGGACGCTTCCCCGAAGATTTGTTTCGCGCTGCCATAAAAGGTTTTCGCTTCTTCGATAGACGCCATTCCGACAATAACGTTGTCAACATAAATATTTCCGAGTATTTGTGCTGCAACCGGATGAGTGGATAACTTTAGATGACGTTGAATAACAGCGCTTAATTCGAAGGGACTTGCGATAATACCGAACGGTACACGAGTAAATCGATATTCGACGATGTTACTCCCTTTCGGTGGTTTTGATCTATCTTTGATCCACAGAAATCGGGTGACATCACGTGAAGTCTTCTGCAACCCAACCTGCAAGAAGGCTTTTTCAATGTCACTGACAATCGCCACCGGACTAAGACGGAAACGCAGTAGCAACCCGCAAAGGTCGTCAAGCATCACTGGTCCCCGATGAAGACATTCGTTCAAGCTGTGGTCAGATTTGGTTGATTTCGCCGATGCATCATATACTATCCGAAGTTTTGTGGTCGACTTTTCCGGTGTTAACACGCAATGATGTGGCATGTAATGGATGGGTCCCTCAGCAGAGCCCGGCGGGACATGTTCGATAATTCCCCGTTTCTCTTGCTCTTTTATTGTTTCGTCGTATTTTTGAAAAACTCCATCATCAATTCGTTTCAAAAGTGAAGTCAACCGCCCGCTAGCAAGACCTCTATTATATGGAGGTACTGGTGCCTCCTTCTTGTAGGACCAATCAACGTGATATCTTCCGTTCTCAAATTTTACCGTGTTGTCAAAGTGTTGCATAGCTTCATTGTCGTCATTTTGTGGCATTGGTTTGATGCCGACGTCTTCAAGTGACCAAAATTTCTCAATATTTATTGTGGGATCTAGTACCTCATTTCGGTGGTGACAGAACATTGCAGTCACTTTATCCGAACCCCCCCCCCCCATATGACAAGTTTTGATTCTATAGTTGTAAACTCTAGGCTCCACATCACACCATTTATGCAGTTAAAACAGTTTATACAGCTTAATACAACTTTGGGTTATACCGATGCATTCAGTATAGTAAGCCAACCATGTAAAACGCAGAACTGGAGTTTTTATTATTTGTGAACGGTATCAGCCCTTCTTCTCCACTGAGCTGTAGTTCCGCAAAACGTCCAGCCAAAGTTCATAACGTTGTAATTTCTAATTTGGTGTTTTATAACCCAATGAACGTTTTGAATACTCGAACTGTTCGAAACGTAAAGAATAATACGGGTTTATAACACTCTATGTTATCGTCAAATATTCAGCTGATTGAAAATAAAGCGAAAATCAAATAATTTAGTGTTTTAGAACCCAGTGAACATTTTGAATACCCGGACTATTTGCAGCGTAAAGGATGAGACGGGTTTATAACACTCTGTGTTATCCTCAAATATTCAGCAGTTTGAAAACAGAGTGACAAACATAAATAAAACTCAGTATGCAATTATATAGTTTCTATGTTCTTTATTCACAGAGAAGATCATGTCAATCTTAGGACGGAATTTAAATTTTAAGGTACCATTTCCGTAATCGGACATAGTACTTCACAGCACAATTTAAGTAAGCTGTTGCATCTTTCACAGAGAAATTTGTGCACATACTCGACATCGTCAGCATATACACGCGTGTGTATGGAAACATTACGTTCCATTGTATGCAACAACTTTCGTGAGTTGTTACGCAAAGCGTGTTCTGAGTGACAACTTGAGTGTGTTGTTACGCATAAGCGCTTATATGTAACAACATTGCTAATGTTGTTACGTCCACTAACAGCTTTATAACAACGTGGTGCGTATGCAGTCTCGGGGGGTGAGTGGGCAGTATGGGGTATAAGAGGTACAAGGTCTTGATGACGGGGGCGGTGCCTCGGGGTAGGGTCGGGTCCTCGGGTGGTATGGTGCCTCGGTAACATGTGGTGTAGGATGCCTCTGGGGAGGGGGAGGTACGGGTATTCCAGGACGGAGCATGAGCCCTCGTGGTGGTGAGAATCTCGACCCATATTAGGAATAAATTTACTGTTAAATTAGGTGAATTTATGAACAACTAGTATCATCAAAACATTCGCAACATATCGCGATAAAAAATATCGTTAATGTTTTCCACTTCATGTTAATGTTAATTGGTGTCACTTTTATAAAAACTGCTGCAGAAAATGTGTCGCTTTTTAAAAGAAACATAGCCACGGAAACTGTGTAAGATTTAAAAAAATTGCTGTGTCACTTTCAGAAAACTGCTACATTTGCTAGACTGGGGTGCACCGCGACGGTGATGTTCTACCGTTTATCATAACGTGTTGGTATATTGTTCACCACTGATTCGTATACTGAAAAGCTACAATAACCGCAAAATGTGTATTTCCGGTGTTTTCGCTGTCATATAAGGTTATAAAATACAAATAACGATAATAAAACGATAATAATACGATAACGATAAATTTTCAATAATATAAAATTGGATTGAAAACGAAGTTTATACATAAAAAAGCGCGGGTGTAATAAAATGATTGTAAAGCCGAAAAGGTTTTCTATTTGTAAGTGGATAATGATATAAACCATGATGCATTTATAATTTATTTATAATTAAAACTGTGTTGGCGTCATTACATTCAGGTATATATAGTCATACATCGAGAAAACTTTTCAGTAACTTTCTGTTGCAATGGTCACCAAAAACATCCAATATCGTTGAGAAATTAAAAAACGCGCCTATATAAATCGGAGTAGTTTATAACGACCACAAATAATAATAAATGCATCAGAATTTATGTGTTTATATGCAGTGTGGCCATTTTACACAATTGTTTTCACTGTCTTTCTCTGCCTGTGTACTAGAACCAGTTCTGGCCCTAAGGGATCCCTGCTGCACCACCCTCATTTTTCACTGTTTTGCCCGGACAACCCCGGCTTACACCATTCCCCGGTGGATCCTAGCCTGACCGAAAGGAACCGCTTAGCTTCGCAGGCTGCCGGCGGGTTTACAAGGGTGTTCGGCCTGGCCCCTATGTTGGCCCACGTGTCTAATGGTATGGAGGTCTCCCTGAGGGAGGGTCGGCCCATAAGCCTGCTCACAGGTAATAAGGCTGACCCGTCATTCCCTCATCCTAGTCCCTAACACTTATTAAATTTCGTGAGTGGTCCGACCCGCTCTTCGAATGGGGGCGGCTGGGTAGCCGAGGGATCAAGGACAGATTCTTAGGATGGCATGGGTGAAGGTGCTAGAGTGGGTTGGGTCAAGCGAAACGTGACTTTGGGGCGTACCTAATTTAATAGGAATGTGTTAGTTGGTTCGACTAAAGGGTGATCATATCCCATGTGGGTGGTAAAAATAAACTTTGATGGGTCGTAATTGGAAATGCTAGGTGAAATTTTCCAAAGCGGAGCATGCTTGATCCTAAGTACTGTATTTTCCAAAACGGAGCATACTTGATCCTAAATACTATCTAGATCCTAAATAAAATCCAAATCGCTTGAAGTGAGTACACAGGCGAAACGTTTATTATTTTTTTTTGGTTTTCCTTTTTTTCGCTTAAATCCTTGACACGCAATAAACATCACCCAATCGGGTGTACACAAGGATACATCTATATACATCATATGATATATAAGGTCGGACTCCCTACACAAGGCCCTGCATTTCTATAGCGTGCATGACAACTTTAAATGTGATGCAAATTTGAATCGTTAACAACTCCGATAAGAATGACGAAATTGTACCTTGTGAGCTCCCTTGGGCTCTTTTAGAAAGGCGGAACCCAAACCAAAAATTTTGTTACATAAGCCTTGGCTTCCAAATTCGAGAGCGTAGCCACTGCCAGGACGCGTGGACATGATCGTTTATCCGCGGCCAATAGAAGACTCTGAACGCTTCGGACAGCAGGAAATTATTCGTCGACTGGAGCCGTATGCTTTGGTTCAATTTCTTCACCTAAACTTCCCCTATGCGCCTAGGTCTCCGACAGAAGATCACGTCCACTCCCTTATACGCTGCTCGTCCTACACATTCTTTTTATTTTAAAACCCGTAAAACCTGTACAACGTGAAGCCAGCCGCACTCCAAGATCTACTTCACGCTAGCTGGCTAAACTGGTTTCAGGGTTGGCTGATCCGCTAAACTTTAGGCGACAGGAAATCCCGGTTTTGACACTTTTGTACAGGTCGACACTAAAAGATAATTCTCCTCAGCCACATTGGCATGGCGCGGGAGGAAATTGCGCCCGCATTTTAAATGTCCCAAGACCAGGCCCTACATGCGGCGGGGTAACGCCTGATAGGGGTAGTCCTAGAATTGTAAATCAGCAACCGCCGGTTCAAAATGGGGTACGGTTGAGGATTTTCAAAGTCTTGCTTCAAGATCCAGGTTGCGGCTGCCTTCGAGTTGGCTATTTGAACTAAATCACCAAAATTTTGTCCCCGCCTCGTTATGTTAATCTCTCCCCCTTTTTCCTTTTTTCAAATTTGTCAAACTTTTGTTTTTTCGATTCTAGCAGCGCGGACATAACACTTACGGGAACGCGGGGCATACATCAGACGCCCCAGCACCCGCAAGGGCTGCCCTTGTGTCCTAAGCTAGAGCAAAATCAAAGCGTGCGAAGAACCTCGGTTGGACCTCTTCCACGCATCTGTAGGTCGAACAGTCCACCAGCGCTAAGCACAACCCCCAAAATTTCGCTGCACAAAATTTTTTCCGAATCCGAAGCGCCATCACCAATAAAATTTCTAAACCGTTATGATTGCTAAACGTTAACACCAGTAAGAATATGTTTACACCAAATTTAAGGTAAAACCGAGAACTGCTAAGCAATACACGCACTGGGTGTCCACGTAAATGGTGAACCAGTCGAGCATGGAGACATCCCCTTTTTGATTACAATTTTGCCCAACCGTTTCTTTTAATCTCTTAAGCGCGGGTACGGCACTTACGGGAGCGCGGAACATCAAACGGACGCCCCAGCACCTGCAAAGGCCGCCCTTCTTCCTAGGCTCGAAAGAAAACGGAAAAAGCCGAGAAAATCCTCGGGCGGGCCTCTTCTACATGTCTGCATGTCGAAGAGCACACCCGGGCAAAGAAAACGAAAAAATAAAAGCCAAAATTTAAAACCCCACAACTGGCGACAACCGTCAAAAAACCCAACCAATTTCTGTGACTACTGGTCTCGACTGAGAACGGGCCATGTGCTTCTATACCCTGCGCTACCCCCCTCCTTTTTCTTTCCATTTGCCCCAAAGCTCGCGCCAAACAAAATTTATCAAAATTCGAATCTCCAAGCCACTATAAACATAGATACATAAGTCAGAATACATTCCATAAAGCTAAGCGTTGCAACTAAACAATTAAAACTGTGTGTTCTATGTACTTCAAGGCTCGCTGGTCACTTCAACAGAGACCCCCGATGCCGCTGGTCCTTGCTCACATATAAACCAATGCAGCTGTCGGTCGGCAAATTATCAAAGCAAAACAGCCAGCAAGACTATCAATAACATGCCGTCTGTTGTCCAAAACACAGAGGGGCACATGCAGCAGGAAAACCAAACCTCGCGCTGGTCGGGCTAGAAAAATTTTAGAGTAAAATATAACGGCGCTCGGAGCGCTGTTTTTTATAGGGATACGGGCACATTTTTGCAGCTATCTCGGGATCTAAAGGAGGGGTAGGCGGTCGGGGGCAAGACCGGAATCTGGCCCTGGCAGACCTACTGCTGGTGAAATTAAAATTTTAACTGTATCTCCCACGAGAGGCCCGTTAGGGGCCGATTCAATCGGAAGAAACCCGAAATTTTGATGTCCCGTTTGAGCTTAGGGGATCCTGAGCGGACCCGTGGGATGGTCGGCCCCAGCTTTCGACCAACCGGTTGGGGTGGGACCCGTAAAGTGTACCGGGCTCAAAAATCGGGGAGGTTTAATTATTTTATATGTCCTTTTAGGCTTAGAAAATATTGGGGGTTTAAGCTCCTGTTCGGGGTCCGTAAGTACTTAGGGGGACCAAATCTTTTGACGCGCCTGGGCAATTTGGCACCCCTAGGGATTCTTAGTAAGGTTGAGTCACTCCACTTGCCCTAGTAGAAAACCCTAAATTTGAACTTTTAGTACCGCACTGTAAAATAGTGTCTTAGAAATTTTATATCCGAAATTTCAGTTCCCCGAGACCGGAATTTTGGTTACTTATACATAATCGGCCTGCCTATAAGAAACTCTGAACTCGTACTGGCATTCCCAACCCTACCTATATATAGGGCTATGTATCATACGCACAACAGCTATCCGGCAATTGATAATAGTCACTCGGCGTGTGCGCTGGGATCAGGCTCAGGGCGACCATTTTTCGCGTACAACCAAAAGTTCCTGTGATATCCGTTGATCCTTGGCCCCTCCGAACGCACACCCGTTCCCTATAACAAACATAATACATTAAACAATTCATAACCACCAAAATACATCGAACAATTTATTTTCACGAGGATCGACCGGACACCCCTAACCGTTATTCTTCTCTTTATCTCGTGTACGGTGCCAAAGTCATTCGGGGCACCTTCGGGTGGTGGAATGTGACCTTACAAGCACAACGTAAACGAAATACAATTATTTATTTCCTAATAACTGTAATATTACACAATTATATCATTTTATATGGAAGTCACACTCCACCGACATCCGGTCGTCCATTCCCTCCATTCCCTACAAATTTTGGTACGTTTTCTGTGTTTTATCATTTTCATAAAATTTGGGCTGTTGCACCTGTGCATTAAATTTTGCCAAATTTATGGCACTGCAGCGAGATATTGTTTCAATATTGCAATTGCCATGCAAAATGAGAATTTTCTTACAATTTAAAAAATTTAATCTTTGCCAAAATAATTATCGTCAATTTTAGATGGACAGCACATCATCAGTCGATTACTATAATACATTGCATATATGGCAATTGCGTAGATAAATTGAGAATAGTTTTCTGAAAATGCTGGGTAGATGTGTACATGTCGAGAGACTATAGAGATATGTGTATGTATCATTCGAAGCGTTGTTCCAATTGTACATTTTATTCAGATAATACATATCATAGACAACTATATTTGTCACCCACTTCAAAGGGTGCCGCCTGCATGATATAATTCATATCACTCCCTGTACAATCGAAAGCAGATGACAAGTATCTTGTCACTCTGTTTATTGGCGATATGATATATATCGCCCTAGGGCGAGTTACTTGTCATTGTGAAACAGTACTATAGGAGAAAAATATCACATTCGCCAACTCCTCGGTAATAACATAGCACTGGGCCTCCGGCCTCGTGCAATATTATTACCTCGGAAATATGTCGAATGTGATATATTTCTCTTATAGCACTGTTTCACAATGATGACAAGTAACTCGCCCTGGGGCGATATATGTCATATCGCCTAACAAACAGAGTGACAAAGTATTCATATCACTTACAACTAGATTTTATAACATAGATATGTTTTTGATGCTAGTTTCGATGGTGAGAAGGAGAGATTATGCTGCTTTGCTTTCAATGACTAGCTGCCACAAATTGAGTAGAATAGGTGGTTGCGTTTTCAACGCCTTTGACCAAAATTATTCCACTGGCCAAAATATATGCGAGGCATTATGGCCTTGAAGTATCCTTGTTAGCATGTATGTAGTAGAAGCTGTCTTACTTAATTCAAGATAAAGTAGCAATGTCTAACGACTACGATCCAGGGAACTGACTTTCGGTGACACATACAATTCCATTAAAAGTTCAATTGAACAACACGATGACATAAGCACCGTACACGTTCTTGGTATGCGCGACATAAAAAATGGCGATTTCTCATGGAGTTTAACAGGAACAGATTGGACGTAAAAAGCATACAGCGACTCTTTATGGGTCAAGGTTTTGACCCCCATGAGCCAACATTCGAACGGTATAGCATCAGCAAATTTGTTACTTATATACAAGCGGTTATGCGTAACAACGCACCCAAGTTGGTACGCAGAACCTGGTTTGCGTAATAACTCACGAAGGATGTTACATTACTGTCGAATGTAATACCTCCATACGCATGTGTATTTAAGCTGACGATGTCGAGTAAGTGTACACATTTATCTGTGAACGATGCATGTCTCTAAGTCATTTTTGTGGGCCACAAGCATATCGCAGCGATTCGTATAACCATTTCCAAAAGTTCACCCCATCACCATACCTCCAGCGCACCGCCCACCACAGCGTCAGAGGCATATCTATTTCTTTAAGCTTGCCGGCATGGAACCCCTATGTTTTAGGGTCACCGTTAATTATTTGCTAGCAAAGCACAGACCGCAAGTAACACTTGCGTACATCGCAACAGACAGCAGGTAAACTCGTTTAATGCATATAAATCAGTTATAGTAGCATCTTCAATGACATCCAACATCCGTCTATTCGTTGTAAAAATACTGGATCTAAAAGCAACGTTTGGTTTAGTGTAGACCGTGAAATCTTTTTACTCCTTACTTTGAAACAATATCTAAAATTGAATTGAAGTCAATAGTATCTTGGCTTGGCGCAGAAGTCAATAGTGACAGAAGCACGGAGAAATTTTAAGCCAAATAGAATCAAAATTCCAAAGCCATTAATAGGAACAGGAAATGTGCATGGATTTTAAAATATTGCGTTTGTCTATCAACTCCGGAGCTTAGACGATATCGGAAAATATTGGTATTCTATACAGCCGCATGCACAGACTATGAAAACTTAAATCACAACAGTCGTTTGCTAGCTTTATTAATTGTAGCTATATGTACAAGAATTTGATAGAAAATCGGTAGTATTGGCTCCCATATTCAGTGTTTGTCAAAGTTAATATTGACTATACACAGGGTCTGCCCATGCAATATTCCGGATCGCCTAATAAGTACAGAGAAAATTTTACGTATCACTTTCACGATTATCATGTTATAGACGAAAACAACAAACTTCGACTTGTGTTTTTAACGCAGCTCCAGAATAGGTATGTATACAGATAACAGATTTTACTATTATTGGTCGATGGTGAAACACAATCAATGATAAACATTTTACAGTTATCTGGACATCCGTTTCAGGGCTATATCAATTGCAATAAAACACTGTATTTGTGCAGCAATCAACAAACAGGATAATCTATCACACGGCAAAAATTTTTTAGCAATACTAAATTGTACCGTTTTATCGTGGTGTGCAAGTTTTTGAAATAATTTATTGGTATAATGTAGTACACATTATAAAGCCCAGTACATGTACAAAAATTTGTAGATGAGTTGATTAGCGCAGTATCGTTGGAATAATTTGGACTTATATAATACTATCCGACAATCAGTTGCACTGCTCGAAATTATAAAGTATCGCTTAGCAAAGTAATTTTTAATAGAGTATACAATTTTTTATAACTAAAGGCGTGTTCACACTCTCTAAAATTTTGCTCAAATTTTGAGCTAAAAATTTGAGCTCAAAATTTGATCAAATTTTGATCAAAATTTGGGGGTAATTTTTAACGAAAAATTGCGATATTTCAAAATTTTGGAACAAAATTTGAGCTCAAAGTTTTTCATGTAATGAATCTTGTCGGTGATTGGGTACAGGAATATCCTTGCAAAATTTGAACAGTGTTCACACATTCAAACTTACCAAAAATGGAAAAAGATGCTTTCAAACTTTGATCAAACTTTGCTAAAAATGTGAGCTCCAAATTTGATCAAATTTTGATCAAAAATTGGCGGTAATTTTTAACGAAAAATTTCGATATTTCAAAATTTTGGAACAAAATTTGAGCTCAAAGTTTTTCATGTAATGAATCTTGTCGGTGATTGGGTACAGGAATATCCTTGCAAAATTTGAACGGTGTTCACACATTCAAACTTACCAAAAATGGAAAAAGATGCTTTCAAACTTTGATCAAAATTTGCTCAAAATTTGAGCTCAAATTTTGATCAAAATTTGAGCAAAAGGTTTGAGCGTGTGAACACGCCTTTACGCATCTGTTGTGAAATGCGTATTTTGAAACTACACATGTAATCCAACGAATACATAAGTAGGCGACTTTCTAACCAACTTCATTGAGACTTAACTTTCCACAATTTCTTAACTAACGATATTATCCCCGATCTATCAAACAGCAATGCCAACTAACGCTGCAACATTGGGTGAATCAGCAGTTGTTGCGGCCTATGGCTTCAATGCAACGATCATAATTTGCATTTTTATATTTTCAGTATGTGTTGTGCAATTATAGGACAATTTTATAGTTTATTTATTATTATCTTACTGCTGTATACCAAACTCTAGATATAAAATAAAAATTACCTGAACCATAAGAAGGTAAGAACATAATGCAATTTTTTTACAGAAATCCCACTAAAACAATCTCAAGCATGCACGTCCCTTCATATAGCCGATAATCAGTATATAACAGCTAGTGAACTTCTTTTGTTCACTAAACTTTGAGTCTTAATTCCCTTGCTTCGTTGATAATACTAGAAGACGTGTTGTACTTACTAGAAGACGTGTTGTACTAATATAGCCGTGTTGTACTAGGATAGAAGAATAGAAAAGAATAGTGTGTACTAGAATAGAATAGTGTGTACTAATATAGAAGACGTGTTGTATTAGAAGACGTGTTGTAATACTAGAAGACGTGTTATACTAGAAGACGTGTTGTACTTGCTAGGAAGTCGAACCGTTACCAGAGGGATAGTGCAGTAGCTTTGTAGCCTTGTATTAACAAGAACTATGTTAAGGGCAATCATTATGGCCAGCCTACACACAATGCTTCGGAATAATAACCCGGATTGTCACCTAGTGCCAATTGCATGTTTATCCGTCTTTATTAACAAGAACTCCAAACGTGATCTACTAATTTTGTACGTATTGTTGTTACTACTAATGGCTGACTGGGTGTGTTTGGTTTAAATTTTAAAAGTCTGTGCAGATTTCGGCTGTATACTATATTGTCAATATTTTGCCAATATCGTATAAACTACGGAAAATACTTAACATACTATTGTTCTGAACCGAGACTATATTATCATATTATAAATGTATCAGAAATGCGTTCATTACATAATTTTTTAAAGAAATGTGTACATAGAAATGTTTTATTTCAGAGTTTTAATACACAATGACGGGATTCAGAATGTATACAACTTTGAAATTGACGATCTTTATTAATTTGCTTTTGCGAAATGATGTTGAATCAAGTAAGCGCAATTTTTGTACATATGCGTAAGGAGTTTTTATACCTTCTGCCTTATACTACGCACTTCCATCAGTATAAAAGACGGTCAGACAAAATCTTGGGTAGGTGACGATATTTTTTATCGAAGGTAACAGAGTTTGTTTTTCTCGTCCATGTCGAGCATCAAAGGAGTTTTTTATACCTTTTGCCTTATACTAGGCACTTCCATCATTATAAAAGACGGCCAGAATAAATCTAGGGTAGGTGACGATATTTGGTATCAAAGATTAAAGAGTTTGTTTTTCTCGTCCATGTCGAGCATCAAAGGAGTTTTTTTATACCTTTTGCCTTATACTAGGCACTTCCATCATTATAAAAGACGGCCAGACGAAATCTAGGGTAGATGACGATATTTGGTATCAAAGGTTAAAGAGTTTGTTTTTCTCGTCCATGTCGAGCATCAAAGGAGTTTTTTTATACCTTTTGCCTTATACTAGGCACTTCCATCATAATAAAAGACGGCCAGAAGAAATCTAGGGTAGGTGACGATATTTGGTATCAAAGGTTAAAGAGTTTGTTTTTCTCGTCCATGTCGAGCATCAAAGGAGTTTTTTATACCTTTTGCCTTATACTAGGCACTTCCATCATTATAAAAGACGGCCAGAAGAAATGTAGGGTAGGTGACGATATTTGGTATCAAAGATTAAAGAGTTTGTTTTTCTCGTCCATGTCGAGCATCAAAGGAGTTTTTTATACCTTTTGCCTTATACTAGCACTTCCACCATTATAAAAGACGGCCAGACGAAATCTAGGGTAGGTGACGATATTTGGTATCGAAGGTAAAAGAGTTTCTTTTTCTCGTCCATGTCGAGCATCAAAGCAGTTTTTCTATACCTTCTGCCTTATACTAGACACTTCCATCATTATAAAAGACGGCCAGACGAAATCTAGGGTAGGTGACGATATTTGGTATCTAAGGTAAAACACTTTGTTTTTCTCGCCCATGTCGAGCATCAAAGGAGTTTTTTTATACCTTTTGCCTTATACTAGGCACTTCCATCATAATAAAAGACGGCCAGAACAAATCTAGGGTAGGTGACGATATTTGGTATCAAAGGTTAAAGAGTTTGTTTTTCTCGGCCATGTCGAGCATCAAAGGAGTATTTTTATACCTTTTGCCTTATACTAGGCACTTCCATCATAATAAAAGACGGCCAGACGAAATCTAGGGTAGGTGACGATATTTGGTTTCAAAGGTTAAAGAGTTTGTTTTTCTCGTCCATGTCGAGCATCAAAGGAGTTTTTTTATACCTTTTGCCTTATACTAGCACTTCCACCATTATAAAAGACGGCCAGACGAAATCTAGGGTAGGTGACAATATTTGGTATCGAAGGTAAAAGAGTTTATTTTTCTCGTCCGTGTCGAGCATCAAAGCAGTTTTTCTATACCTTCTGCCTTATACTAGACATTTCCATCATTATAAAAGACGGCCAGACGAAATCTAGGGTAGGTGACGATATTTGGTATCGAAGGTAAAACACTTGTTTTTCTCGCCCATGTCGAGCATCAAAGATATAATCGCAAAATACAATTGTAAATTCTAAAGTTTAGTTGCATATAATTAATATATATTTTAATTGTTAGACCAAATATGGCTTCGTTAAATGGGTGAAGTCCAGGGAGTTGTTCCATTTTCAAATTTCATAATCAGGACTTGTTGATACTGTTTTATTTGCGCGCTTTTTATTGTTTCACATCAATGAGATAACTGTGATAATGATAGTAGGAAATTCCAAGAAATATTTGGAAAAATTCAGTTTTATAGTATTTTTATAGAATTTGTTTCAATTTGCCGAATGTCTATAAATAAAGCTGTAACAACTGGACCAATTCAAATATTGACGCCTGCTGCATAAAATAAACGGTTGGCGGTCCTGAGGATTTGAATGAAATTTAAGAAAATAAATATTCTTTGGCGTAACTATAACGATGTACACATAATCACAGGTTCATGTTAAACTTTTTCAGAAATCAATATATTTCACTGGCGTAACTATAACCATGTACACGTATTCACTGGTTCATGTACAATTTTTTAAAAACCAATATATCTCATTGGCGTAACTGTATCGATGTACGCATAGTCACTGGTTCATATTAAAATTTTTCGTAAAACCTATATATTTAATTGGCGTAACTATAACGATGTACATAATCACAGGTTCATGTTAAAGTTATGTAGAAACCAATACATTTCATTGGCGCAACTTTAACGATGTACACATAGTCACAGGTTCATGTTAAAATTTTTCAGAACCCAATACATTTTATTTACAGGTACAAGTCTTACCAGAGATGGGAGTAAAACATAAACTGTAATTATTAATCCGATTATTCCAAATACTTGGTGAAGCCGTTTTTAGAATAAAATAATGTTGCATTGACCAAAATACTAAAGTTGTCGTAACTTTTTTTGCCCTATAGACATAAAACCTGTTCATCTTTTCACGATAGCACACAACTGGTATATTAACTTAAATCATTTAACGTAGAAACGTGTTATGCTATATTATTATGCTATACGGCGTTCCCGTTATAATGTTACTAATGTTTGAAACTTCTGTCCCCCTGTAGTCGCGACCCTGCCGTATAGACAGTCACGGTGACACCCTTACTGTAAATCAATTGCCGGGGTGTACGACATACCCCTAGCTATTAAATTTTATCTTTACAATGTCGTACACATCCTTACCTACTAATTTGGCGCAAGTTTAACTATAACAGACACCGTTTGTAGCTAATGCGGTTTATTAGTCAATTGTGGCGTGTAGACTTATTTAAATTCTCGACATTAGCATCTAAGCCATATGAACGTTGAAGAAATAATGGCGCACACTCTCAATAAAACTGGAAGAAGAGACCGTGTGCTTGACACTGTCGGTCGAGATGTGGTAATACCCCTAGCTAGCTACATTTGAAAAAATTTATTAAAAACATGAAGATGTCTCAGACACTCTGTTGGCGATAGTGCGCCTGACACTATGTGGTTTACATTGGTTCCAAACGTTGGGGACATTATAACGTGATCGCCGCATTATTATGATTATATCGGCATTTCCAGAATGTTAAAATTATACTGCGTTTCACTGAATTCAAAATCGTATCTTAAAGAAATCTGGATAACATAAAAGGTGAGAAGTGCAACATGAAGGTACATACTGAATTTTTCTAAGGTCATAATTTTCCCCAATTTTACTATAATTTCCTCAATTTTGGCCAATTTAAACCAATTTTGTAAATTTTCAACAACTGTTGTTAAAATTTTTCCGAATTTTTGCTATATTTCCAGATTTTTAGTTTTTAAAATTTTTGCGGCCGGGGGGGGGGGGGGGGGGAAATATAGGGATTCTGACCGTCAGAGTCCGTAGCCTTCGCGCTGCCTATAGATCTATAAAATGTATGTATTGTATATGTAATATATCATAAAGGAGAGATGCTTCCTCTTAAGCGTCCAATCCCCGCCAACCCCCGGTGCAAAAACTCCTGGTTTCAAACTCTTGGTAAAATTGTGTTTCTATATGCATATTTATGTCAGTGCGACAAATGTCTTTATGTTCGTATATACTCAGTTCCTGCGAAAAACACAGATTGTCTACTTTTCAAGTCATAAGAATTGTTCAATATTTTGAAATGTGCATGTCAGAGATTTCACGACCTTATTTTCCAAACATAGTAATGAACACCTACGCCTTAAATCTATATTCGTCTTGTTTTGGTAAACTTGACTTATAGAAATAGAAATCCTGTTATTTTTCTGCGCGTTTAAAATAGCTGTGTCGACCTGTTTGATGTTCCGTGAACATTCCGTGAGTAGACTAATTAGACATACAAACTGTCCTAAGTGTCGTATATATATAATTATTCACTGAGCAATTTTAGGTTCAGGAGCGGTAACGTGCTGCCCGACGATACCGGGCGTATGTGACATGAACCAAATTTTGAGCCGCGTGTCTGGCATTGCATCAGGTACGATCTGTTGTAGCCACTGTGGTGCCGTTCAAAATTGCAGCAATTGGAGCTACGACACGGCCAACCAGGAGTGTTATTTGTTTAGCAAGTGTTTGACGCAAACCATGACTAATTTAAATGCCGCGTTCGAAAGTGCTCCAAGTAAGTTTAGTCTATTATTTGTCGTGTCTTATTCTCGACAATTAAAATTTTGCCACATAATTAGGATTGGAAACCTCTTCTCATTAATTTCTTCAAACAACCTGAAATATATCTTTTCAAATATACTTTATGAACAGGCGATTTTCTTAATCATAGTGTTTGCCGTAAGAAAATGTAAGTAATCACAGCAAAATATCTATATGCTTGTATCTTTGTGCAAACGCTAAAAATTTTGAAGTAGGAATTACTCAAGTGACAACAGTAAACTAATAATTTAAGCAGCGTCTCTGATGTTAGCATATTGTAGGTGAAATATGCTGTGGACAACTTAAAATTTATCTATATAAACGTTATATGACTTTGCTATGTCTAAAGCATGAGACCAATTCCGTTTTCAAAAGCTTCCACACCACGAGAAAACGTCAACAATTATTTTTTACTACTAAAACGTATTCGGCCGCAAGTTAGATCATCAAGTTTCAGTACTGCAATAATGGATACTATATAGATCACAGCTAATAGCTCAGCAACGTATGGCCGAATATCTTAATTTTTACCATTTCAATACGATAAAAACCGTCTGCATATTATGATAAAAAAATTTACCTGCATGTGACTTGAAGTTCTGCAATCATATCAGTATTTTCAACGTTTTAGTTTGAGCATAGTAGGTGCTTAACTATTTACTGTATAATAAAGCACAACGTATATACTGGAAGTGACATCTGCTGCACTTTTTCAGAAACTTCACGAAATGTCAGTCGGAAATTCGTAGAACTATTGTGAGCGATTTATTGTTCACATACACAGCTACATGAGTGTTTTTATTTGTTATGCTGGAGGTACGATAAGATGCATTTGTAGATATTTTAAAATCGTAACCGGAAATCTAATTCATTCGGTTTACAACGACTAGAAATTTAATATTGATTTACAAATCATTTTACAATGACACGATTAAGAAATGAGTTTTGCCAGGTAAATTTAATGAGTTTTGAGTTCCAGCAGCTGGAAATGAATTATTCGTCCGGGACCTCAACGTGATTTGATTCGTGAATTTAAATTATATTACTATGTGATTTTATATTGTGTTACCGGCACAATTTTATGAATAGTTGGAGAGCTAGGTTTGATTTCGCATCGCAAAACTAAAAATGGATCGAATCTTTTCCACCTCAATAAGGGCGTGTTAAATTCAGCCATATCTAATTACATGAAATTGATTTGAGTTTGTGATTTTATGTGTGCGCACATCTTATCGTAGTCTCTGCATGGGAATATGAGTTCACTAAGCATCCAATTGCTTTTAACGATCTTAGAATTTGTCGACCCGATGTTTTTAGGAAACTACTATATAGACTGGAAACATCATTGTCGAATTATATATTTAGCTGCAAAATTGTTTGTAATGTATATAATATATGTTTGGTTCAATTCAGTTTTGGATCTATACATATTTGTAGTTTAGCCTACGTAGTCCTAGGGGTGTTTAGTCCCCCCGTAGATTACACACGATCTACGCCAAATACTCACACAAAATTCTCCAACGGGATTTCCAATTCTTGATTAGCTTATTCCTAGGGTTTTAATAAGTCATCACTTATAATACAGACTTTTTATTTCGCAAACCACAACAAATTACACACTACATAAATTAAACACATAAACGGCTGAACCGTACTCACAGCTCCCGAGGCCGTCTGAGGCCCTGATCTAACTACACAACCACTTTAATACCCGAACTATAAGTTTTACTCCCAATTTTGTCCTTATTGATTTCTCTAAGTGTTCCAAATTACACACTAAGTTTTCCAAGTTTTACTCTAGTTCCACTCCCGTAAGTTTTTCTCTTTAACCTAAGTGAATTTTAATCGTTAGAGAATAAGTTTTTCTAATGTTCCCCGAATTCTTAAGTATAAGCAAATTTTAGATTTTATTAGAAAATCCAGCAGATACAGACACACACTACTACATAATGTAGGCCTAATGCTTATGGCACCCAACCCTTACACTCAAATTCGATATATTTCCAACTTATGGCGTAGACTCACATAAAACTCTTTTATTTCTGTTACTTCCGTGAAAACTCTCCTACACTTAGCTAAGTCCTAAAATTCTCCTGCGCCCTGTATAAAAATTTCAGCACAAGCTAAATACATTGAATGCACATACAGACACAAACACATGCACACAAGATTCTGCCTAAATATACTAAGTTGCAATACATAATAAATTCATAAACATATTCATATGTAATTATACATTTCGTATAGATATATACATATACAATGCATAAACTACTTTTGTATACAACATTTCATAACAACAAAGTAGACTGTAAACACACAATAAATGTCTTGCACAGATGGTAAACAACAAACCTTTATGAACCAGCTAAACATCCCCACAGTTGTGGTGCTTATGGACTAGGTTTGGGCTCCCAACAATGAGAATTCATAAACACACATAGAAATCATTTTAATTTAAACATGGTATGGCAAACCACGTTACAGTAGTTTACTGGTCGTTATTTTCTTCGAGACAGTATCTAGTCCGTGGTGTCTTTATTTTGACATTATTTTTCAAAGATTTTTTTTGACCGGTGTGCGTTATTACAATGTACTTTGCTCAGTAAAATTAGAAGATAATTTGAAGCCAGAGGAGCTTCATATATAATACCATACCAAACAACAAAATTTTAGGAGTCGGACGGGTTATATAGCACGATTATTTTGCGTAGTTCGTTTATTTTTGGCTGATGTACTCTTTATTAGAACCTACTTTAATGAGGAGCGGCAATAGGGATTTCGAAACCAAAAGCTCTTCATATATAAAACTACCAAACAACAAAATTTTAAACCGCCACTAGGTTATATAGTTTGATTTTATTGATTAGTTATCATATTTTTGGCTGTTGTACCTTACTATAAATTACTTTAATGAGCAACGGTAAGTTGGTATATCGAAAACTAAACCATTTTAAACATAAACCCACATTAGATAATCAGGTTGTAGGCTTTGGTTACCTGGTGGCTTTGAACTTTGGCAAAACGCGAGACAAATTGTATGATAGTAGGTACCAAAGTGATATTGTAGTCATGAAACTAAACCAAATGCATAATTTTTAAAGAAAACTTAAAGTATAAATTAATATATTGCACTTTTATGTGTGCAAAGTCATTTTTTAAAGCTATGCTGAGAGTTTGTTGCCGTAGTTCAAGGCAAATGTTAACATTTTAGATGGTGCTTGGGTACATCGCTTGTATCCCGTGAAATACGTCCAATAGCTAGTATGTTCAATTTTCACAAAACTGCATACGGTATCGGTCACAGGTACATCGCTTGTATCCCGTGAAATCTGTCCAATAGCTAGTATGTTCAATTTTCACAAAACTGCATACGGTATCGGTCACAGGTACATCGCTTGTATCCCGTGAAATCCGTCCAATAGCTAGTATGTTCAATTTTCACAAAACTGCATACGGTATCGGTCACAGGTACATCGCTTGTATCCCGTGAAATCCGTCCAATAGCTAGTATGTTCAATTTTCAAAAAATACTGCATACGGTATCGGTCACAGGTACCGTGTGCCTAACGCTGCCAGGGGCACTTAATTCACAAAAAGCGGTGACATTGCAATGTGTATCTTGTATAATCACATTTCCTGCTGTAGATATTCAAAGACTGATTCACTGAATTAAATACAATTCCTGCCGATGTCGTGTATTTGAGGGAACCGCATATACTGCAAGTGTCTATTTATGCCTCTTAACCCCTCGTGGGAAATTCCATATACTAAGATATATTGTTGGCCTAACGCAATGTACAACCTGGGCGTATGAAACTGCAATCGCCGATATCCTTGAAACCTCACTGTGATGTTTATAAGCTTAAAATGCTACGGCTAATTGGTTTTGTACAAAATACATATGTATAGGTATATGAGTTTTCCATGTGTGAAAACCAAATATATATCTATTCTGTGCGCCATTCTTATTCTCCATGAAGCTTTTCTAATTGTTGAAATGGCAGAATCGGGCCAATGCGGATAAAATTTGAAATGTCAGGACAATTTTTCATATAATACACCAATATACGTCATTACCCCAAAAACCACTATAAAATCTATTTCCAATTTTAATCCACCAATAAATTATATATTTGAATGTGAAATTCAGTCTATGTTTATTCGTTCGTTCTCTATTTTCAGTGGATTCATGTAAAACAAGTAAGTAGATGGCTGTTGTAGCGCTCATTATTAATACTTTCTTGTAATTTTGTTAATGTTAAATTTAACTACTTGCTGTCGCTTAAATGTAAACAAGCAGTTTATAGTTAAGCATTGTGCTTAGAATAAGGCTTTTGGAATAAATTTAAGTTTTGTTTCTTTAAGAGAAATGTGTGACAGCAGTTTGTAATGTTCGCGGTTACTCTTGCATCAAAATTAGCGGAGTACCGCGCACAAAGTCCCCGGAACTTTATTAATTATTTGCCAGCTAGAATTATCTAAATCAGTTTATTATGCCTCCAGTAGACAGTTTTGCCCCAACCAACGTGGTTATAGCAGTGAAAACGAACTTTGGTAGCAAATCTTATAAAGTCCCTCCGTACGCTGCGGGGCTAAAACGTAGAAACTGCATAGTAAGTAAACAGCATGAGCGGTACGTCATGATCACTTGTCTGTTTTATACTACTAAACGTATCTGTTTCATTTTCTGGGAATGCATACATATGATAACGGCGCGGTGAAATTTATCCCTAGCCGCACATCGCAGGTTGATTGCCATTTTTGAAGAGCGATGCAACGATAATCTCACAGAGAAAAACATAGGTTGTAAACATTAAACATGTTGGGCTAAACAGCATGAGCGTTACGTCATGTTCACTTGTCTGTTTTGTACTACTAAACGTATCTGTTTCATTTTCTGGGAATGCATACATATGATAACGGCGCGGTGAAATTTATCCCTAGCCGCACATCGCAGGTTGATTGCCATTTTTGAAGAGCGATGCAACGATAACCTCACAGACAAAAACATAGGTTGTAAACATTAAACATGTTGGGCCATAGGTGTCGAAGTTCGTCGCGTTGGGAAGGGGTAGACTTTCGGCTGGGCAGTAGGGTGCGGAGCCGTCAGGGCCGTAACTTGAAATGCTAAAAAAAGTAAAATAGCTTAAATATAAATTTAAATTGTAGAATCAGGTAATTTGTATACATATAATTATTTTAGTATAATATCATAAGTAAATTTTTGCAACGATTCAGATGGGTGCACAGTAAACTTCAGTCAAATATTTGCGGTGAACATGTTAATATAGTTGTAGCGGTGAACCATAGTTATATTTCGCTTTATTGAAGCTAAACTGTAAATTTTTATTTTGCTATAGGGTAAAATATTAATTTAAATGATATTTTGTGAACAAAATTCTTGCACAATGCGTTCAGAATTGATTTATAAATCGTGTTTTATGGTGCGTTCGGTATTTTGGCAGTATATTATATATAATTTCTTACAACTACGACAGCTACAACTACTTCCGCAATAATAACCACAACTACAACTACGATTACCAATGCAATTGCTGCTACAGCTACAATTACTACAACCATTATTGCTACCACTACGACAACTACTACTGCTATTGTAACTACTATCGCCACTACTAAATTCACAACTATAGTTGCCACTACTACTACCGCTAAAACTACAACTATCACTACAACAACTACTACCGCTACTATAACTGCAACTAGTACAACAACTACTACCGCTACAACTACTACTACCGCTGCTACAACTACAACAACTACTACCACACCTACGACCACAACTACTACCGCCACGGCCACTACCACTACAACTACTACCGCTACTACAACTAGTACTACAACTACTACTACCACCACCACAACTACAACTGGTACCACCACTACTACTGGGACTGTAACTAGTACTACAGCTACAACTATTGCTACCGCTACTACAACTACAACTAATACTACCACTACTACTACCACTAGTATTACTACTACCACTAGTACTGCCACCATTACTACTCCCATAACTACTACCACTACTACGACTACCACCACCGCTACTACTACCACTAGCACTACTACTACCACTACTACTACCCCTAGTACTACCGCCACTACTACTACCACAACTGCTACCACTACTACGACTACCACCACCGCTGCTACTACCACTAGTATTACTACTACCACTAGTACTACTACCATCACTACTACTACCACTACTACTACCACTAGTACTACTACTACCACTACTACTACCACTACTACTACCACCACTACTACCACTGGTACTAGTACTACCACTACTACTAAAACTAGTATTACTACTACCACTACTACTACCACTAGTACTACCACCATTACTACTCCCACCACTACTACCACTACTACGACTACCACCACTGCTACTACTACCACTAGCACTAGTACTACCACTACTACTACCTCTAGTACTACCACCACTACTACTACCACGACTGCTACCACTACTACGGCTACCACCACCGCTGCTACTACCACTAGTATTACTACTACCACTAGTACTACTACCATCACTACTACTACCACTGCTACTACCACTAGTACTACTACTACCACTACTACTACCACTACTACTACCACCACTGCTACCACTTCAACTACTGCTACTATAACTAGTTCTACCAATAATACTACTAGCACTACAATTACTGCTATAACAACTACAACTACAACTACTGCTACCACTACAACTACCACTACAACTGATATTGCCATCACTACCGCTTATACTAATACTACTAGCGCTACTACTAAAGCAGCTACTTCTACAACTTCTACTACCAGTACCGATCCTACTGTTGCCTCTACTACTACATCATCAATATATACTACCAGTACTAGCACATTGACAACATTAGCCACTATTGCAACTATGACAACTACATCTGGTTTGGCGATAGCGACAACTACTACAACTACCAGCGACACTGCTACAACTATTTTAGGAACAAATGCAGCAGATGATAATGAAATGACTACAACTACTATTATGACACCGTCAACAGCTACTATAAGTAAGATAATTACTGTTTAGAAGGTACTGCAATTGATGCAGCTACAACTACATTCTCTAACACTGTAGTTCAAATATCATCACTCCAAACAGGTTTATGTTTTTGCCTTCAAATCGCTCTTTCTATCGCATTAATATGTTTACTACGGAATGGCATACACAAAACTTATTGCGTATACCTCTCGTAGGGTAAAAGTTCAGTCTGTCAGTATTTAGTAACCCATTTCAGGTTTAATGCTAGCACGATAGTGCTTTCCTGATATGAAGCATTGTAATTTTAGCGGCTGCAGTGTTTCGAAACAGTGCCAACCAAATTTTACACTAGCATCGTAATCAAGCATAAAATTGCAATATGATTCACGACATCAATTTATTCATTTATTTATTTATCCACTTACAAGTAATTGTTGTAGCACAGCTATCGTGCGTTAAGTGGTTTGTACGCAGGGTTGTGACGAGTTCAGACGAGTGCTTCAGCACGAGTTTCAACGAGTTAAATAACTGCATACAAATCACTTGACGCACGCCTGGCTGTGCTACAACTGACTTGTAATACAGCTAATTTAGCTAAACGTGCGTTAAGTCATTTTGATGCACGGCTTTAACTATATACGCTGTGTTACAATACTATTTATTTGTTATGTCGTGTCAACATTGGATCCGACGTGATGAGATACGACCTAATTCTACCAGTGCCTAATGCCATGCCCGCATTATACGATTCGGATACAATAAATTTATGCATGATTTATCGGATATTATCGTCGAACGCAATGTTCTAGCACAGCTACATAGTGCAACTGAAACCAATTTTTGCTTTGTATATTCAACTGAACTATATTTTATATAGTTATAAAATTTCACAAAATTAGAGTTTTATTTCAACAAATGTTTAAAATAAAAAATCAAACGACTAATCATTTGTATTGCTTTTCATGATCATGTCAGCATTGAGTAACACATTATAAACAAATTATACATCGAATTTCGATGCTAATTGAAATATAAAATCAATAATGAGGATTTGTCTTTTATAAAATCATAGTGTTAATAATTAATTTACAGGCTCGCATGCAGCTGCAAATCCAGCGACGGAACCAACGCCATTTAACACCCGATCAGGTAATTCCATACTGACTTGATTGTACAATCATGTATAACTACAACATTTGTTGCAGTTATTTGAGGAGCGGTACAGGCGAAAGAAATCATAAATATATAGATCATACCAATAGCAATGCTAATGGTATGATATATATATTTTATACATTTTCGCCATGCTCCTAAATAGTAGTACGTGATTGTACAAATCAAGTCATGGAATTACCTAATACGGTGTTAAATGTTAGCATTCATTTGCATACTGTATCGACCTGTAAATTAATTATTAACACTATGATTTTATAAAAGACAAATCCTCATTATTGATTTTATATTTCAATTGAGCTCGATGTATAATTTGTTTATAATGTGTTACTCAATGCTAACATGATAATGAAATACGAATAAAATTCATATTGACTTTTTATTTTAAACATTTTGTTGAAATGAAACTTCTAATTTTGTGAAATTTATAACTATATAAAATATAATTTTTGGATATACATAGTAACAATCATTCATTGCAAATGTAACTGTAGAACATTTGCGTTCAACAATCTATCGATAAATCATGCATAAATTTATTGTATCCAAATCGTAAATATCGTAATCGTATCCATAATTCGCAATGTTGACACGACATAACGAATGATAGTATTGTAACACAGCGCATTATAGTTAAAGCCGTGCATCCAAAATGACTTAACGCACGTTTAGCTAAATTAGCTGTATTACAAGTCAGTTGTAGCAACCATGCGTCAAGTGATTTGTATGCAGTTATTAGCTAGATTTGAAATTTCCATACTTGAACTTTCAGATTCGCATAACCCCTACGTGCGAACCACTATATATATATATATATATATATATATATATATATATTTTTCGAATGAATAAATTGATGCTCAGTAAATATATAATTTATATTTGATACGATGCTAATAAATTCATTTGGGTACTTTGGAAACAGCTAGCCGCTAAAATTCTAATGTTCTTTCATAATGTACACTATAGTCTAGCGTCACCTAAAGCTAATGGTAAATATATTTTTGTGAACTTTTAGACTACCAATTTATACGCAGAATAATTTCCCAATTTCCGTCACCAATAATTTAATAAAGACAATTTGATGCCAAAATTCAATCTAATGATATTTACTCTAATGTTCTGCCAAATATAGTTTGTACACTCATATGTACCTAATGTTCTGCTAATGTTCTGCCAATATACCTAGCTAATAGTTTGGGTACTTTGGGTACTTGTTCCTAAAATGTGGTTGTAGTCAGCTGAGTAGCATAATCCCATTGTCCATATAGCCAAATGTAGTTGTCATAGTATCATAGTGGCTAATGTCCTCAAATGCTGCTAGTACTGAGTCAGTATATATTGATAGTGGGAGCCATTACTGGTAGTAGAAGTTGTAGAAGTAGGCTGCTTTGGTGGTAACAGTTCAGTATTAGTATAAGCAGTACAGTAATCCAGCCTGGTTGTAGTGGGTAATTATGTAATTAGGTCATTGTAGTATTAGTTTGTATAAGCAGTAATGCTAGTATAATTGCCAAACATGTAATTCACAAGTTAGTTGAAGTGTGATCACAGGTGAGGTATTAGGTCATAGTGGTAATTAAGTTAGGTGGTAATCTCATGATTAATTTAGCCAGTGTGGTAGTGGTGCAGTTGATAAATTAGTAATTAGTTCATACTCAGTGAGTCAGTAGTAAGGCTAATTAGTTCACAGTCTGGTAGTGGTGGTAGTACTAAATTCAGTAAGTTGGTAAAATACTAGTAGTAGTAGTAGGCATGAGGTGGTAGGTCATAATTAGTGGTAATTTAAGTAGCAAAATTAATTAATAATAATTAAGCTAAGTTAGTGGGTCATAGTGATCTAGTTTTAGGTGGTTGGTAGTAGTCTAAGTACCCAGTGGGTAATTAGTAGGTAGTAGTAGTAGTGGTAGTAGTGGTGGTGGGTAATTTACTAATAATTAGGTAGGTAGTGGGTAATTAGTAGTGGGTAATCCAGCATTACTTTTTGGTAGTAGTAATACTAGTGGGTAAGTTGGTAATTATAGTGGTAAGCAGTTTGTGGTGGTAGTAGTGGGGGCCTAAAAATTAGGGTAGTAGTAGTGGGTAATTAGTAGTCCTCATGGTAATTAGGCAGAGTAGATTAAGTAGTGGTAGTAGTTATGGGAGAATAATGGTGGCAGGGTCCCTGCTAGTGGTGGCTAAGTTAAAAATATAGTGGTAGTAGTAGTGGTAGTATTAGTTGTAGTAGGCCGGGTAAAAAAACGTTTGTAGTACTAGGTTACCAGTTTCCCAGTGTGGTGGTGCAATCTCCCCACTATTGTAGTTGTGGGTAATTGGTAATTAAGGTGTAATTGTAGTAGCGGTAATTAGTTCCTTGTAGTGGCAAAAAAAAATTCACAGTCATTTGTAATCTATCATAGTAGTTGTAGCAGGCAGTAGTAGTAGTTGTAGCGGTAATCATTGTTGTACTAGTTGCAGTTATGGTAGTAGTTGTTGTAGTGATAGTTGTAGTTTTAGCGATTAGTAGTAGTGGCAACTGTGAGAATTTAGTAGTGGCGATAGTAGTTACAATAGCAGTAGTAGTTGTCGTAATCATCACCATAATGGTTGTAGTAATTGTAGCTCACAGCCATTGCATTGGTAATCGTAGTTATAAGTGCTATTGCAGAAGTAGTTGTAGCTGTCGTAGTTGTAAGAAATTATATATAATATACTGCAAAAATAGCCAAAACACAGCCAAGTAGGGACACAATTTTTATAATCAATTCTGAACGCATTTTTTTGTTCACAAAATATCATTTGAGTTGATATTTTACGCTATAGCGAAACAAAAAGTTACAGTTTTTTTTTTTTTTTTTCGAAATATATCGTTCGCCGCTACTGTAATTTTTTTTTTTTTTTTTTTGGTACAGACTGAAGTTTACTGTAGCCCCGTCTAAAATCGTTGCCAAAATTTATTTATGATATTATACTAAATAATTATATGTATACAAATTTATTGATTCTACAATTTTAAATTTATATTTAAGCTATTTTTACTTTTTTAGCATTTGGTTACACTGTAACATCCCGCACCTTACTGCCCAGCCGAAATTCTACCCTTCCCGACACGATCCAAACTTGGAGTCCCATGGCCCAACATGTTTTAATGTTCAACCTATGTTTTTGTCTGTGAAGTTATCGTACCATAACTATTTTTCAAAATGGCAATCAGCCTACAAGTGTGCGGCTAGCATAAGGTATAGTATGTTGCGAGTGAAACAGGCTGCGTTTAGGTAGTCAGGAAGAACAGACAGAGTGAACATGAGGGGTTAAACACTCAGTGTTTAGCCCGACACGTTTAATGCCTTTTTCTATGCCTTTCTCTGTGATTTGTCGTTGCATGCGGCTTCTGAGAATATGGTTTTCGTCAATTACAATATGGTGCGGCTAAATTTCACCGCGTTATCATATGTATGCATTCCGGAGAATGAAACAGATATCGTGGTATAAAACAGACAAGTGATCATGACGTACCGCTCATGCTGTTTCCTTACAAATACAGTTTCTACGTTTTAGCCCCGCAGGGGCCGTACGAAGGGACTTTATAAGATTTGCTACCAAAGTTCGTTTTACTGCTGTGATATGAGGCAAAAGTTGGAGGGCCGAGATTGGTTAGCTCGAGCCCGGGGAGTTGTGCGCCCGATTTCGGCTGGTTCGAGAGAGGTGAGCACAAAACCTATCACACATTTCTCTTAAAAAAACAAAACGGTAGGTTGCAAAAACTATTCTAAGCACAATGCTTAAGACTATAAACTGCTTGTTTACATTAAGCGACAGCAAGTAAGTTAAATTTAACAGTTAACAAAATTACAAAAAAAGTATTAATAATGAGCTCTACAATTATACTTACTTGTTTTACATGAATCCACTGAAAATAAACAAACAAATAAACATAGACTAAATTTCACATTCAAATATATAATTTATTGGTGGATTAAAATTGGAAATAGATTTTTATAGTGGTTTTTGGGGTAATTTATATAATATTAATTGTGTAAACATTTCAATTTATCGCATTGGCCCCGACTCTTGCCATTTGAAAAAACAAGTGGCGCACAGAATAGGAGAGATGTATATTTGGTTTTCACACATGGAAAACTCATATACCTATTACATATTTTGTACAATTCCACCGTAGCATTTTTAAAAGTTTATAAACTCGTCACAGTAAGAGGTTTCAAGGATATGGCAATTGCAGTTTCGTGGCGCCACGATTTTAGGCCTAGCTATCTTTAAGAATCATATGGAATTTTCCACGAGGGCGGTGAGTGGACACTTGCGGGGTATGTGCGGTTCCCTCGAATACACGACATAGGGGCAGAAATTGTAATAGGATGGGGCTTGGAGGGGGCGGGATTATTGGATTATACAATTGCGCGTTGCAATGTGGCCGCTTTTTGTGGATTAAGTGCCCAAATTTGGCACAGTTTTACCTGTGACCGATACCGTATAGTTTTTGAAACATACTAGGTATAAAAATTTCGAATTTCACGGGGAATTCAAGCCTACCCTGTGACCGACAGGTATGCAGTTTTGTGAAAATTGGAACATTACTGCAGCTATTTGGAACAATTTCACAGAAAAATGTGCAAGCGAATATCTATACAATACCAGTATGCAGTTTTGTGAAAATTGAACATTACTGTAGTTTGGACAGATTTCACGGGATAAGCAATATTTCTGAATTGGGAATTATGCAGTTTTGTGAAAATTGGAGGTCTCATTTGGACGTATTTTAGGCAGAAAATTCAGCGGATATACCCAACACCATCTAAAATGTTAACATTATTTAAAAAAAAAAAAAACAAACTCTCGCGTAGCTTTAAAAAATGACTTACAGTAAAAGTGCAATAGTGTCTTTATACTTAAGTTTCTTTAAAATTATGCATTTGGGGTTTTAGTTTAGTGGCTTCGTAGCTTGGTAAAATTCTATAGTACAATTTTGTAGCATTTGGAAGTCGCAGGTGAGCCTACCACTCTGATTAATGTGGTTATTTAAATGGTTTGGTTTTCAATACCAACTTACCATTATCATAAAGTAATTTTATAGTGGTGCAAACAGCCAAAAATAATAACTAATAGAGATGGAGTGCAAAGCTGTAGCCTGCTGGAAACTGGGCTCAAGCGATCCTCCTGCCTCAGCCTCCTGAGTAAACAGGTTTAATGATACCACAAAAATAAACAAACCAATATGGTATTTGTTTCCTAAAATTTTGTTGTTTGGTATGGTATTTCTGTGGCTGGGTTGAATTATCTTATTTTACTGGGCATTGTGAGATAACACACACATATGTTTTTTAATAATGCAGAAAAAAAGAAAAAAAAAAAAAAAGAAAAACCAAACATAAAACAACACAAAAAGCAAAGACAAAAAAAAAAGAGCAGCAGCACAAAAAAGAGACAAAAGCAAAAAAACAAACAAAGAGAGCACAACAACCAACACCTAGGTGAATTCTATTCCATATGTTCGATATACTTTCATTCGAAATACGAAAGATATATTTGGCAAATACTGAAATTCACTAGAATTTCCACTTTGCAGCTCTAAAACAATAGTACATGGAAAGAAAATTCACTGCGATTTCTGGTTTGACCGACGTTATTTTGTTTATAAATGCAGTGTTTACAAGAACAAGGTGCTAAGCGAAATACTATAATTTGGAAGAAGTGTAGCTTGGACACACACTCATTGTGGGTGTCAACTCAAGTGGACATCTGACGATAATAATTTTGCAAAAATCTTTGCAGTTGTAACAAAATCAAACCTGGGCTGGGGAGACACGCCCACCATGATGAACCCCTCAATGATTATTGAGCTGTGGATATATTTTTTCAACTAACAAGCACATTAATGACTTTCTGCTCGATTTTAAGTTTTAAAATAGTCCATAGGTCGTATGTCAGTAATATTATTGTCATACATGTCCTGGTCGGAAAATTTTTATATTTTTAGTTAACAAATTTTAACTGTTACCGTTACAGTTTTTTTATCTTATTTTTCACGAATATTTAGTAACATGGTGTTAAAATAATTCGAAATTTGACTGCACGTTTGCTGGTTTTGCGTTTTTTAGTCAGAGATAAACTTGCTCAAGATGGCGACTCTGAAATTGCAACTACAAGCTTACGAGTATCGCTGCTATGCCCGGTACGTTATTGATTTTAATAATTATTATAATAATGTCAATACAGTCGCTCCCCCAAAAATGACTGTCGCTTTCTCGAGACTCGCTGAAATTAAATCTGTTCGAAAAATAGAATTTATTATTAATTTAAATAGTTTTAAAATCGCTCGGTCGCTCGGTCGAAATGCGACAGTCATTTTTGGGGCGTACTGTAGTTGTATTATTTGGCGTTGGTATGTAAACAATGTGCTACTTATAGAATTTATTATTGCCACAAGCGTACTTAAGCTAAATCAGAGCTATGTTTTACTTTCCTAGACCTCGTTATAAATAATAATAGTTATCATGATTTTGTACAACAAAAATACGGACATTATATCTGAAGGAACTTGTAATTTCGAAAATTTTCGTTTCATGATTGTAGCTGTGATACCGAATACAGTCGCGGCCGAAAATAAGTTCAATCGAAAATGATCAAAATCGCAATCGATCGAAATTTCGTTTAATCGAAAATAATCGAAATTTTATAAATTTCAAATTTATTTAATTTTGCGATACAATCGAAAAAGAACGAAATCGACATTGATCGTTATTTCGTTTAATCGAAATCGAACGAAATTTCAATCTATTATTTAGCACCTGCAGTAACAATCAAAATTAAGTGCACATAAAATCGTCTAACGATAATGCAATCGATCCATCTTCGTTTAGGCGTAGTTCGTTAAATTCAACGCAAACTAACACCTTTTATTAAAATATTTGTTATTTTAACGCAATCGAAATTCATTAAATTAATAGATTTTCTTATAAACGGAAATGATCGAAATCGAGCGAAAGTTTTTCGATTTTTTGAGCTCTTAATTCTGATTGTAGCTGTATTTCTTCTGTATACTTCTGTATAATACTTCTAAAAACTGTTTCGAAATACAGTACTCGCCAGTACCGTTACTTACTCGAAGTTCGTTCGTTGCTCGCAGGAAAATAAAATTTATTTTGTAAATTTATAGTTGTATTTTTGTTCGCGCGGTCGTAACGCGACAGTCAGTTATGGTGAGTAGTGCCTACAGAAAAGTTGTATATGGTAAGGATAAACAACACCACTTGGTTCGAATCCACTTGCGCAAACGTTTTTGATCAGTTGCCATAATTGAGATCGTTTAGGGGCTAATAGCGTAAACCTAGAATACTGCAGCAAAGGAATCTTTCTTAGCAAAGCATTAATAATTAGTGTAAGCGGTAGAATAATGACCATAAGTACGTGACTAGGGACTTGTGTTTGATGTGACGGAAATGTTGCTTACACTGCTTTGGTCCGATGTCCATGACGTTGGATAGTGTTCTAAGGGATTTGTGGAAAAAAAATTTTTTTCACTATGTGCGCGCATAAGTTTTTTTTTCAAGTGTACGCGGTCAGTAAATTGCGATGATAAATCGTAGGGTCCGACGTGTTGTTGTATCGCCTATAAAATACCGCATATAAAAAATAATCGTTATTGAATATTTCACTATTTTAACTATAAAAAATTGATAAAATTATACAGTTAAGATAACAGCTAAAATTAGTTAACTAAAAATATCAAAATATTCTGACCAAGACGTACGACCACAATATTATTGATATACGATTTGTGTACTATTTAATAACAAATTTTGAGCTCAGACATACGTTGTGAGATTGTGAACTGACTTGACAACAAAACTATCCAGGTGTGTACGCGCCTCTAAATAACTCATTCATCATTCTCTATGCTTTTAGCTTGGCAAAATGCGTATCAGTGTGCCGGCGAAAACCAACGTGTGCAAACATTTACAATGTTTTGATGCGTCGCTGTTTTTGATGATGAATGAAAAGAAACCGACCTGGTTGTGTCCTGTTTGTAATGAAAACGCTCATTTCGACAATCTCGTAACCGACGGGTTTGTAGTTTTTTTTTGAAATAAATTATAATTTTAATTTCATGACTGTATGTTATAAATAACCCATCAGCCTCTACGATTAGATGTAGTGTTTACAATGGCTGTCGCGTATCAGCTATCGAACATAAATCGAATAAGTTTTAGATATTCTTAACGAGAAAACTTTATCAAAATGTGAACAAGTTTCGAACAAGTTTTAAGAAGAGCGAGCTCTGACTAAAATATTAAGTATAGATTATAGTGATCTATCGCTAATAAAGTCGAATACTCATCAAGTTCTTGGCGTAGCCCATCGTATAGTTTTTCAACAATTGAAGCAGTGTAGAACTAACTGCAGTATGTCTTTTTGAGTTCACTCGGGTTTTGGATACTATTGAAAACTCAACTCTTGCAGCCAGGTACAGTCCAAACCAGTTACAGTAAAAATAAGTGCAATCGAAATCGATCAAAATTTAGTTTAATCGCGATATTGAAAATACACGAAATTTTACAAATTTGAAATTAATTGCGCTAAAATCGAAAAGGATTGAAATCGATCGAAATTTCGGCTGACTATTTTGCATATATTTCTGGCCGTGACTGTGTATCTTTTCAAGTGTAGCACGTCTGAAATCTATGTAAAACTGCACGATACGTTAGCGCTGTATCACTGCGCTTGGTATATTTTTGACATATTGCAGCGATTTGTGATTGACCACAGATGTAGCTGTATAACTCCTAGTATTGTTTATGTCACAGGGTAAATTATGACACCTTTTTCAGGTACATAAATGGGGTGCTTGAAAAGTGTCCGACGAAATTTGAAGATATCGAGTTGCTGCGCAATGGAGAATGGCATCCGGTTTCTGGCGACCAAGATAGCAGCGGGGCAACTAGCGGTGGGCACAGTGTCGACTTGTCGCCTCGGCGGACTGTTTCCGACGCTAACAGTGAGTTCGATATAGTAATAGATGCCTGGTTTTTGCAAACCGGAGGATGGGCGTCCCTTAGCTTTTCGCCTCCCCCGATTCTATCCCCTTATGCGTTTTGATTCTGTGTCCTTCCGGTCCGCGAGGGTCTGTGGTGAAGCCGTGATGCTCCACTGAGACCGTCGAATGAGCAATACGAATTTCACTTTGTTAGCCGATATTTACAATCAATTATCATAAATAGCAAATTTTAAGCTTAATCACAAATCAAGCTGACCATCGCAATGTCGCTAATACTGCAGCAACAGCTAGAAATAAGTGCAAAATAATCGATCGAAATTTTGATTACGCGATATTTCGATCGATTTTGTCCGTTTTTGATTTCGGCGCGATAAGCTAAATTTCAAAATTGTAAGGTTTCAGGTTTTTTCGGTTAAACAAAATTTCAATTGGTTGCTATTAATCTGATAATTAATCTATAATGATATTAAATTTCGGCGATGGATTGCGACTTTCGTTTTGATCGTTTTCGACTGCACTTATGTTTGGTCGTGAATGTACCACAGTAGACCTACTGCGCACTTTGTTAATTCCACGGATACTGCAGTTTACACTTTTGATATCCACCTGTACAGAGCGAAAACTGTATTGCAGTTTACACTTTTGATATCCATGTGTACAGAGCGAAAACTATAAAAAATTAATTATGGTTCTTCACTTACGTAAGTTTTCGAAAAGAGGTTCGAGCTTGTTTTGAGATTAGAGTAAACTTTAGATTTAGCTTTTAATTTTCGTGTAGAAAATGTAGACCGATCACCAATTTTCTGTAATTCAGTAAGTAAGATTTAATGAATTTTGGGGAAAAAACTACTCAACAACATCAACGTTCCTTTTAGAAAGGAAAAACTTATTAATCACTAGCCAAGCTCGCATATACATTGTAAACATTATCTGGTGGCAACACAGGAATTTAGACTTTATTTGGCTTTACAACGTGGAAACGCAATAAAATTAACTACACTCGCGGCCAGAATATCGAACTCGATAGAAATTTCGATCGATTTCGGCTCCGATTAAACGATAGTTCGAACGATTGCGTTTGCAATTTCGATCAATTGCATTTTTGGCCTTATGCTATATACCATCGGAACACCCATGTAAGCTCACAGAAACGTCTTTATTATAACCTCATATTCTCCACTGCTTGCCCTTTCATCAGCGAATTGCTTTTAAACAGCTTACTTGGTATACAACTGATTGTTCGCTTCTGCTCCGTCATGTCTGGTTGATGAAATCCATAAAACGACTTCTCCATCGCATAGTAGTCGTTCCGTTTCAAAAACGTGGACTACCTTCTTTTGGTCCTGTAGTATGGTATCTTTAGTTTCCATACCTTCTACTACACAATTTTAAATTAAATCTGAAAACATTTCTATCTCAGCAGGTACATAACCTAGCGTAATAGACCTCCTGCGTTGAAACAGTCGATTTTCACGGATTTGACGTTACAGAAGAACTTACTTTATCGTCATGTCATTTATGTTCCCGTAATTTTAGCCAATAATTAAGGCAAGAGACAATTACTAAGCAAAGTTTTGTGTCATCGGTAAATTTTGCACTGATTTTTATACCAAAGTATATTATTTTTGACATCACCATTTTATAATAGGGACGACACCTGATATTAATAGTGTCCACTCTAAAGTATCGTTTAATCGAAATTGATCATTTATGGTCGTAATTTTGGAATTTGTTTTTTTTTGTCATGACTGGAATTTATATAATTATGTATGCTGTCAAACTGTGATCCCAACCAGTATTCCAACTGATATTCCTGGCTATTATAGCTGACTGCATCCAAATCTGAATAATTGTTGGTCATCGGTAGACTGTTTTGAACCCCGTATTCTGTCGTATAAAGAAGGGATTCTTTCCTGGTTAGTATAATGCTTGCGTCATCTTGTATTGTTTGTTGTTTTATAGCAAGCGATGGCTCCAAAACATCCGCGCTTGTCACACCGGGAGCTACAAATTCAGGAACGGCGGGTAATTTATTTTGTTTTTTTTAGCTTAACGGATGTGTCTTGCCAAGAGCCTTTGTGCATAGTGTTGGGTAAAATCCAGAGCTCAGGGAATGACCGGAACCGTCCATTTAGACCGGAACCGGAATTTGGTCTTCGAAATTTATATAATATAGTAAAACAGATGAAATTATAGTGGATTTAAAATGCATTGAAAATAACTTTTGCATTGAACTTAATGTTTTGCGATGGTATTATTGCCTTTCTGAAACTTTGAAAAGACTGAAGAAGCTAATAATGTTTATTTATCGATCAAATATGTTGATTTTTGGACACCCATAGCAAAAAATGCCTTCCACTATACACCATTGCGTATGCTGCGTCAAATTGAATATGCTTATAAAGCTTGGAGCGTAGAATACACACTTTCGCTCTGTACTTTACTACACATACATTTGTTACATGTTCTTGTGTAGGAAACTTGAAATTATTGGTTTATATGTTTCTAAAAGAAAATAATAGAAATTTTCTGATCAGTGGTCAGAGACACTGTTTAGGCTAGCGTTGGACAAACAGTGCCCGTCAGTTAGATCATAATGATGATAACTTTCTGATCAGAATGCTATAAATGAGACACACTGTGATGCTGCTCACACAGTTTCAATAAATACAGTTCTTTGCCAAGAAAGCAGTTTCTAGCTGCGTTGCAGATAACGTTAGTTTACTTCAATTTAGACTGATTTATCAAGTTTACAAGCGGATTGGGGGGTTCTTGAAGCAATTTATGCTAGCCAAGCATACCCTAAGTACTTCTGCGTTAGCCATACTCTGTTACCGAATTGGACCGGTTTAATTGAAACGTACCGCACAGACTTCTGGATGTGTAAAATAGCTGCTACAAGCAACGACCTGGCTTTGATTTGTTAACAAACTCCTGCAGGTTGTTATGAAAAATTCCTACTGAAATTATGTGCCCTACTTACGTTTCAAACGGCAAATTGCTTAGTTAATCTTTTCTTTTGCTTGGTTGCATTGGAGCTTGATCATTGTATAATATATATTACATATGTTTGGATCACAGATGAAGCAAAAAATGTGGAAAATTTCAAACAAATTTTTTAAACCGGAATTCCGGTTTCGGTATGGTTTTTGCCCTTTGCCGGAACCGCAACCGATACACGATTTTCGCCGGAACGCTTCGGTTACTCCCTGCCAGAGCTTGACGTGGACACTGTGGGTTTTAAGGACTTTATTTAGTGTGTCAACTAAAATAACTCGATATTGCTCGAGGTTTTTCAAAAATTGTACTGTTCAAAATTTATGTCATTTATAACCTTGAGTGTTCATTTTTAAGCTTGACTGGGCTATTTTTATTTTACAACTAACTATTAACGCTTAGATATGCGCTTATACGTAATCAAACTAGCATATATTACATATGTATATATGGGTATATTACGTTCGTATGTGGGTGTAGTAGTTAAGCTATGTATACATCAAAACGTAATTGTCTGGTGTGCTATTTTATATATATACATATGAATAATAGCTTATGAACATTGCGAAACATACAATCACAAGTATTGCAAACAAAACTCGGCTTCGAACGATCGTTTTCGTGGGGTTAAATGTTCCTGTTCATTTATATGGTGATTTTTTAAGTTTGGTATTTATTTAAGAGAAATTCATTTGGTGTTCATTCATTCAAAAGAAATTGTGTTCAAAAGAACGTATTTTTGATCAAAAAGCCCTGTGTTGTTGCTTGTCCTTACTTTTGCTGGCGTATTGCGTAGCTGTCAGTCGATAAAGTAATGACGGTTAGCCTGTCTTTGAACTTGCAGTTCAGAAACGTTCAGTGGTTTTGACACAAAATGACCAAATAATTCGATTGGAGGGGTGTCTCGAGAATGGTTCGTTCAGAATGATTTTTGATTTTCAAATTTCAGCAGTGGTTGTTATTTTGTTGCCATTGTTTATGCCGGCTGTCCTAAACCCTTTTGCTTTTTTCCAGTATTTTTCACTTTCCGTTTTCAGCTTTATACCAAGTATGATGATAGTGTCTCCATGATTCGGAAATTGTAACTAATTTACAGGAATAACACCCTCTGCATGAAGTCCTGGACAAAAGTAAATGCAGAAGTGTACGGACGAAATTCCGTTTGAACACGGACGAACCCACATAATTTCTCCCGGACGCTAAGCCTAAGCCAAACACGTGAACAATATTATAGAATATTTCTAATACTATTATTATGGTGGTCTGTTTTAGCTTTTGCTGTGTTGAGTACCTTCCCGGTGTGCTATGTTTTGTTTAACTCAGTATTTTCCCTGATATGCCTGAAATGACGTCACACAAACTAATTTCTCCAGGACGGCTAAGCCTAAGCCAAGGACGTGATCGGTATTATGGAATGCTGCCAATATCGATTTCTTGGCGGTCTGTTCTAGCACGTTTTCACTGTGATGAGTACTTCCTGGTGTGCTATGTTTTTCGACAAAGTATTTTTCTGCTATGCGTGAAATGACATGAGACAAGCCAAAAATTGGTGGTCGAAGTGGGGGAAGGGCACGAAAGCGTATAGTGCGTCCACTCTCCATAATTGATGAAACATTTAGAACGGGAAAAATGAATGGCATTACTCCTTGATTAATGAAAAATGAATAACTTGAATAAGGAAAGCAGTTGGGGAATTTGTTATACACACAGCTATAGTCTTATGTAAGTGTACACCTAATCGAACGATATTGGTTTGACGTAATTTTTTACAATTAAAAACAGTCTATTTTTATTAATCGCAGACGAACGCTTTTCAGACTTGGTTAAATTAATCGAAAAGTATCGATTCTCGTTTATCTGACCGACAACCAACTATATCGAACCAAACTTCTTTCGATTTTAGGTCTTAATTCTGATTGCAACAGTATTATTAATAGCATTGTTAGCTGTGAATTGTACCGGTTTACCATACATTGTTCTTTCTAGCATTATTAAGAACTTGGTTTATGACTTTCGGGAAGAAAATCCACTATAAATATAAGCTGTAATTTTATTCGCAGGGGCGTCGCCGTCTGCTCCGTCTTCTGCAAACGACTGTATTGACCTAATTTCGGATTCCGAAGACGAAGATACTTCTGCGACGGTAAGTACGGCAGCGTCGCAGTCCAAAACAGGCGTATCGACAGGAGCAACCGGTTCTACTACCTTTGCAACTGCTAGTCATATCCCAACTATTGCCACCACAAACAGTATCGTTGCTGGACAACAGCTGCAGCCAAACCAAAGACCTATTCCAGGACCTGAGGTGAGCGCCTAATATGTTTGGGAACTGTCTGATTTATTCGGGTGTGTTGTAAGCGTCGAGACACACAATTCAATCGGAAACTTCGTTTCGTCATTTGACAAAACAGTAAAATAGTCAGGATGGGGGTGGATGCGTTTAACGGACAGTCAAAGCAAAAAAAAACAATTTATTCTTTATTGAGAACAGAATTTGAGTGAACAGTAAAATAGTTGACAAAACAGTAAAATAGTCAGGATGGGGGTGGGTGCGTTTAACGGACAGTCAAAGCAAAAAAAAAACAATTTATTCTTTATTGAGAACAGAATTTGAGTGAACAGTAAAATAGTTGACAAAACAGTAAAATAGTCAGGATGGGGGTGGGTGCGTTTAACGGACAGTCAAAGCAAAAAAAAACAATTTATTCTTTATTGAGAACAGAATTTGAGTGAACAGTAAAATAGTTGACAAAACAGTAAAATAGTCAGGATGGGGGATGCGTTTAACGGACAGTCAAAGCAAAAAAAACAAAACAATTTATTCTTTATTGAGAACAGAATTTGAGTGAGCAGTAAAATAGTTGACAAAACAGTAAAATAGTCAGGATGGGGGTGGATGCGTTTAACGGACAGTCAAAGCAAAAAAAAAAAACAATTTATTCTTTATTGAGAACAGAATTTGAGTGAACAGTAAAATAGTTGACAAAACAGTAAAATAGTCAGGATGGGGGTGGGTGCGTTTAACGGACAGTCAAAGCAAAAAAAAACAATTTATTCTTTATTGAGAACAGAATTTGAGTGAACAGTAAAATAGTTGACAAAACAGTAAAATAGTCAGGATGGGGGTGGGTGCGTTTAACGGACAGTCAAAGCAAAAAAAAAACAATTTATTCTTTATTGAGAACAGAATTTGAGTGAACAGTAAAATAGTTGACAAAACAGTAAAATAGTCAGGATGGGGGATGCGTTTAACGGACAGTCAAAGCAAAAAAAACAAAACAATTTATTCTTTATTGAGAACAGAATTTGAGTGAGCAGTAAAATAGTTGACAAAACAGTAAAATAGTCAGGATGGGGGTGGGTGCGTTTAACGGACAGTCAAAGCCAAAAAAACAATTTATTCTTTATTGAGAACAGAATTTGAGTGAACAGTAAAATAGTTGACAAAACAGTAAAATAGTCAGGATGGGGGTGGGTGCGTTTAACGGACAGTCAAAGCCAAAAAAACAATTTATTCTTTATTGAGAACAGAATTTGAGTGAATTCGGTTTCTATTTATTTACAATGTACAATGCCATAATTGACCATTGCTAGCTCGCAACTTCCTCGTGGAGAAATATACAGCACTCGCCAAAAAATGAGTGTCACCTTTCGAACGAACGAGAACGAACATTGAACAGAAATCGAATAAAAATTATTCCCGAACAGCTCTCGAATAAATTAAAAAAGCGCAACAACATTATTTCGAACAAAATTTTGCACTTATCGAACAGAATTCATTTTTGGTGAGTACTGTATTTTATTTTTAAACTTGTTTTTTGTTCACTCGCTACTAGATCACTCGTGATGCGATAGTCAGTTATGACGAGTATTCCTAATTACCGTAGGTTGTAATAAGCCTAATTTTCGTCGGTGAATTTATTTCGGTAAATATAATACCCGATCTAGCCTCGATTCTAGAATATTAAATATGTTTTACTGATATATGTTTATTTTTTTTATTTTTGCAGGTACTCAAGTCACATTACAATACGCAATACACCGACCGCCACGAAGCTTCTACTAACGAACAACCTCCAAACGGGCTACTGAATTCAACCGCTGCTATACCGGTCAACGATGGAGCCGTCAATGCGATTTCGGTTGACATATCTCCTGCAGCTGGTGAAGCCGACATGGATCTTTCAGATGAAGATTCGATTATTGTGCTGGATGACGATGACGATGAAACCACTATCGGCCCACCTCCTCTACCTCCGTCTCCTCCACCGGCACCAGCTGAACCTCCGCTGCAGCATAGTACGTCCGCCGCGAACCAGCCGTCGCCTAGTTCAGCCGCCGTGCCGACGACCCATGAGGATAGAGTGTCTACCGGAACCAAGCGCCGCCACGATGCTGATGATGCTGCGCCGAGCGTTGGCACTGATTTGTCGGCAAAGCGGCCAAAAGACAGTAGCGATGTCAACGGCTCGACAAATATATTTGCTGCATCGAAACAACTACAAGCGTCAGCGCCACCGTTGCCGGAATACGGTTCGGCTCAATATTTTGAGCAGGCGTTGAATATGATTGCCCAAAGCTTATTCACTAATGCAGCTGACAGGTGCCAGCAGGTACTAAGCAGCAGCGTGCCGGCTGGGTCAACTGCTAACAACGTGGCGACAGCCGCTGCTACTACGACTTCCTCGCATTCCTCAGCTCCTCCGCCGGTTTTGTTCCCACATTTAATGCCTGGTGGACAGCGTGACAAGTCTAATCCGACCAGCAACTCATCTACCATTCGCAATGGAACAAATGTTCCGAGTCAGAATTTTTGGGCTGCCAATGAGTCAGCGTCTCCAGCAGCATCGAGCCACGTGGCAGCGAACCCGATTTCTGGACCAAATAATGTTAGCAATAATAATTCTAGATCTGCAACAGTCAGTAGTAGTAGCAAAGCTGGCCAAAGTGGAACTGATCGAAGCACGTCTGCCGTGATGTCTAGTAGCGTGGCTCAGGTAAACGTTCCCGCTAAGGCTCCACAGCAGCGACAACAAGCTGTCACACCAACTGGAGCGTCCTCGGTATTGGGTCATGGATCGTCTAAGTCAGCTGCGAACGAGTTGAGAGATTTTTTGGCTCGCTGTATTGCGAATCCGGAAACGATCGGTGGGAAGAAATGAACAATTCCTCTCTGGATTGGATTATTGGAGTATCAAACGTTGATGAAAGTACGAAAAATGTTTATTTGGCTTCTAAAGTTTAGATTTCTACATATTGTTTGAGGGTTCTAATGAATGACAGGAAATCAGTTTTCAGTATCTGAAAAGAAGAATCCAGTTCAAACCCTTTGCACTCCGCAAAACTCGCGGCCGTTCTGTGCGATTGATTATAGAAGTTGAAAACTGGAACTGATGATGATAATAAATGATGTAAACTTATTAAAATCTCTGAATTTCAGTGTGACATTTATGTGTTATAATCATTGTTGCGTGTATGCGCATTGTGTCTAGTTAATGTTACCATTTGCAACGTAATATAGTGTTCCGGTGGTGTTTTTCACAACGCAGTGGAGATTGTGTGTTGCAGGGGTGAAAGTTTTTAAATTCCGTGTGTGTGTGTAATCGGCCATAACTTGGGAACGACTTAACGGATTTTTATGATCTTTGGCTCATTCGTACCGGCATAGTCGATTTACCGTGTACATCTCCTAGCGTTTTTTGCTTTGGGGTCTGTTTCCGGGTCAGAAGTAAAATGTGGGTTTTTTTGCTCCATCTTAGTACCCTTCACGGAAGCAAGGTTATTTTTATCTTTCAAATTTTTCTCTGGTTGGTTTTATTTCATAGTAAAATAATAAATGCGGATGCGCATTTTTTGTTTTTCGATTAAGGCTCCGGTTTTGGAGTTATGGGGCTTGACGCTTGAGGTATGGCACCCTCGTAGTTCATCAACCCAATGTTCGAAAATTTGTTCTGACGTCTGGCGACTGAAAAGTCCGGGGTTTTCGGGTGTAGGAAACTCATTGCCGGTGTTGGTTTTGCTGTATGACATATGGTTTCATGGGTACGGGACTATGGTGCTTCCATGTTTGAGATCAGAGTTGAAATTGAAGGTTTTTACCCTATTTTAGTATTCTTCACGGAAGCAAGGTTATTTTATCTCAACTTTCGAATTGTTTCCTGTGGTTGGTTTTATTTCGCAGTAAAATGATAAATGCCCATGCGCATTTTTTTGTTTTTCGATTAAGGTTCTGGAGTTATGGGGTTTCTTATCCCTTTTTACGGGACAAGATATTACGCAAATACTTGAAAAAATGCGTTCAAAAGACGACGTTAAAAGTTTTAAACTTTTTAAAATAAATATTTACAGAAAATAATTTTTGTGAAAATATAGGAAAATTTTGTAAAGCTTTCTGACAACGACCAAAAACTGAAAATCTATGAAAAAAAATTTTTAAATACTGAGGGAAATGTATTTTTTATTTTTTTTCAAACGAATTTTTTAAGAAATTTGCTCCGGATACGGTGGTGTGACACGAGTATAAATAGTTTTTACTATTTAACAGACATACAGTTGTATTTTCAGATCGTTTTCGCATTTATTGGTGGTAGTCCTACATTATTAAGAGAAGCGCACTTGAGACTATCAAAAAATTTCCAGTCGGTGCTGTACAAGCGAAGATAGCTTTAAGACGCTGATTGTATTCAATTGGCACTAAAACCGTTCTATTTCGTAATAAATTCTTGAGATTACTAAAATTGTTCCTTTCGGTGCTGTACAAGCGAAGATAGGTTTCAGCAGGTTTTGAAGTACAGTAGCGATGAAACTTGTCGTAAAGTCTATGATACCAGTAAGCTGGATGATTCATTTATTAAGTGTTCATTTTAGCAAACGAAATCACATGCTTTACTAGTGTAGTTCGATTTTGTTTCAAGCTTGGGCATTGTTTTAGTCTCCAAACTGAGTGGCCATGATCATTTTTCTAATTATATAACACTACAATTTAAACGTATGTGTGGATGGCTAGATGTGACAAGTGAAATTTAATTTTGACATGTCAGCTGAGGACTACGAATTGAGGTGGTGCTCGCACATCTAAATCATAGCAGTTTGTACACAGACCGGACGATTTTGGAGGGATGTAGTTTTGTCCCAGTGTATACGTTGTACCACCATTCTACACGAGTGTATACGTTGTGCCACCATTCTACACGATTTCGATAATAATCATAGTCAAAACATAGCGAATATCAGTGTTATTAGTGCAGAGTTACAGAGAAATGTGTGCAATCACTACACAGTGCGGCAATGTTTATTTTTTAAATTCTTCACAAATTAGTACTTTTACAATAACTAAACGGTTAGATAAATTCAGGTGTAGCTTTTCTGGAAACTAGCTGTCTTTCTTCTTTGTAGGACGTTTGAAAGTTTTGTATAACTCATGTTGTAGTCATTTTCTTAAAATATCACATATATTTATATAACAAAATACTCTATTCTGTTACAATTCGACATTTCTAAAATGGGTTTCTAAAGTTTTTAGGCCGCGATGTATATTGAGACGTATTTTATTGGATCTTCGTAATTTCGTTAATATATTGTCTTTGGTTTATAATATGTTATTGTTAAACTTTAAATAGTTAATTTTGTATGAGCAAGCGATGGAAATTTTTCTATTGTAATCTTTGTGCGTCTGTCTTAAAATTTGTAAGATGATAATTTGGTACAATCATTCTGTGATATTATTTTACTAAAATTTGTATAAAAATTAACACAAATATATGTCAATCCCCCATATCTGTGTTAATTACGTCAACTAACAAATCCTACATCAATTAAGTACCAATTTGTATATACATTATGTATGATTATGTTAGCATAATTTGTAAGAAATTTACCACTATAAATGTATGATATACATAGTGTATAATCTGTATGAATTGTATATGATTATTTAGATATTTTAATTGAATTTACACATAAGAATTGTATGATTTATTATTGTATGTATAGTAAAGGGACACAACAACTTTGATGCCGAATAGTGCGATGAATGGGCAAGCGATCACCGAAAACTTTATGTTGATCGATAGAGCGGGCGGAGTAGTTTTTTGCCGTAATTTGATTTTGTTTCCCACGAGCAATACGTAACTGAACGAAATACATACAT
>JASANE010013782.1:0-10926 GCA_030248225.1 Trileptium ribeirensis
AAGTGATATTTACATATTTTATCAATGATTTCTTTCATCTGTTAAATTGCCTGAAAGTAGAAAAATTAGCCCATATCCAGTCGACTATTTGCTTATAAAATAATTTTCACTATTCACTCTCAACTTGCGAATTTTTGCTTGATACACTTGTAACTGGTAGGTAGTATAGCGTTCTCCTAAGTTTTGACTTGGCTATTAGGTATAACGCTATAACACTATAACGTGTCACCAGTCGAACAGCACCCGTCACACTGACTACCTGGCTTTGGGTATATTTGCTTGAAAACATTTTTGGTTTTTTAAAACATATATGAGCCAGTTATAGTACAAATTTTTATACAGCGGTGACTTCTCAATTAAAAAACGTTAACCCACACATATGGCGTTTCGACAATATCACGTATGTGTTGCAAAATATAATCTATTGATAATTAATTTTTGCGGTAAAGTGCAACAATGAAAATAAAATATACCATTCATCGTAACATAAGTAATGTTTGCTACGCCTCATATTACAAATCGCACAAACTGGAGCACTGCATTGCATTCATCTTGAGCTATTCTGACGCCGATTTGAATAATTTTGCATTCTTCAGTTTATATACCAGTTCGCTTTAGGGTACGAAATGGGTACCTTGGAAAGTGGGAAAAAATAGGCTCAACTTTATATAGTATAACACCATCTGAAAAACCACATCTTTGTTCCATTTCCCTGTTATTTAAATAATAGTAAGTTGTCGATATGATAGATCTATTTCTGTAGCCAATTCATTTTGTTCATTTAATTTGTTAATCAAATAGTCTTTGAACCTAATTACACCTCTCTGTCTAGTAATCTGTGATTGGAATATGCACGAATCACTTCCAACTATTTTATTAGTTTAGACAGGGCCTTTTACCATTTTCGCTCCGTTAACAATAAAAAATATAACTTACCTCTATGAAAACATAGCATTTTCCGATGCCAATGATCTCTTTTAATGACAACAAGAAAAAAATTGGAACAACCATAATAACGTATATTTCGTTTAAAATAATAATAGGTGTTCTGATAAGCTGCAAGTTGTGCTCTCTCAATTACTGGCCTTATTTTACAAAATTCGAAAAATACACATTTTGTGTATTGAAACCATTTTACAGATAACAAGAACAACCAATAATAGTAGTTTGTAGCACATATATAGTTTCCTAGCTGTGCCTTTTGGAAATTTTTCTTTGTCAAAGAGTTTGTACGACGCCGGCGGTGCAACCAAATTTTCATTCGTTTCCGAATAATATATTGCGATAGTTAATTTATTTATTAAATAGCTGTTTATTAATTAATTTATTAAATAGATGTTCTAGTACACAGCTAGGCGTCATTGTCGTCTGTGTTCAACTTATAGTTTCTGTATTTTTCTAAAAAACAACTGATGCCCAATCAATTTTCGCAGTATTGCGGCATCTACCGACCAAAGACGTTCGTGTACTAACTATGGCAGCATCGTATCTGTATCATAGGTCAGGTTCCAATTATCGCTCTAGCTAGGAAACAAACACAATTTTAGTTTCCAAAGTGTCGAAACGGACATTCTGTATAACTTAAGTATCAACAATGAGCCGCGTCAACACAAGTAACGTCTATTTCTTCACCAATTAACTAAATATGCTACCATAGGAATTAGTTTCCCCATGGAGCAACTTAAAAATCATAACAATCATTCGAAGCATAATGAGGTTTCAAGTCATGGAGTGGGATACCGTTACACTTTGCAAGTCTAACAAATAAAAACGAGCAACACATCAAGCCAAACTACAGAGTCCAAAATAGTTCAAGCACAGCATATTAATTTCTCTATATTGATTTGCAACAGTGAATCGATTTTATTCTATATATATTATTCTATATGGTTTTGCAAGGGTGAATTACTCTATATACATATCGCCACTATATTATCGTACATAGTAGGCATTCTACTTGAGGCTGTTACTCACGGTAACGTCGAAGTGATTTGTTTAGAAATCGGGGTAATTCCTTTACGTTACAGATATCTAAAAGTGAAATTTCTTTTGCTCAAACTTCAAGTAACGCGTTTTGGAGAAGAAACAGGAAATTACAATGTGTTTGAGCAATTTTCAACGTAGACCACTGTATTTAACAGTCACGTCTGGGCAAAATTATTGTATAAAATACTGTTTAAACTCATCTGAAAAAGGCTTTCAATTCGTCAGGAAAACGCTTCCAGATTAAGGCAGGAAGGACTGTTGTGAAGGTATGGCAAAGAAAGTGGGCTTTTAGTGCGCTGTCTTGGTGACACTCTAGATAAAGCTTTGTCAGGTCCAAGAATATCTATTATTTATTTTTACTTCGAAAGCATTATCGTAAAGAAAAGCAGTTATCCCCTGTAACCTCGGTGCCTTAAAATTCCTGTCATTGAGAGTTGCTGTAGAGGTTTGACATAAGAAACCTTTAAATTATTATATTGTTAAAGACAGGTTTCAAGCAGCTGCTTATTTGAAGTATTTTGCAGTCAAAAGTGCAGGTTATGTTTCCAAATGAGCTTCGTTCGCTATGTTTAAAAACAGGTAAGAACGATCATACCAAACTCATTTGAAAAATGACAATGAAACTTTTAATGGCGGAAGTGAAGTATATGCTATGCTGTTCTCTATATTCATAGCCTATGCTAAGGTTCCTATATGAGACATATCCTAAACCTAAGCTTAGGTTGGGGGTTATCGCCCCACAAACCCCGTTCTAATATGTTCTTTTTTATAACGATACATCATAAAGATGACACGGGCCGAAAAATTATCCGCTAATAGCAACACTTTGTTCTCAAATTCTGAAGCTTTACGTTGATTCTACAACAACGAGGAAAGTTGATACCATAGACTAAAAACAATCTTATATGCCATTTGAGAACGCAACGAAGAAGCTATTTTAGCTGAAACGTTAAAATTCTTCGAAATATCAAGTCATTATTGTATATCGTCCGCAACAACGCCTATATTTAATAATATCGATCAAGAAAGGAACAAACGAACGACCAAACCAACGAAACATTCGGTAGTCTTTCGGATTTATAATAATAATGATAATCAAAAGCCCGGATGAAGTCTAACCGGCTTAAAAAGATAATTACATTCAGTGACAGCCTCGTGAAATTTAGGTTGCGAAGCAATTTAAAATTGTTCTTTTCATTTCATTTGGCGATTATATTTTAGGATAAGGTCCGTGGTGTTTCTTCTTCGTTCCTCTTGCTGGTCTCGTGCTGAGCCGGTACTATTTTATGCTGTTGTTCGTATTGTGATTACTTCGCATCCGTTGTCTTATAAGTGTTGTAGCTTATTTCGATTTCAAATTCACTCACTTATACATAGTATATAAGATGAATTGTCCCTGTCGGCTTCGATTGAAAATAATCTATAATATATACCATTTACGGTATTATAGCAAATATATAAAGAAAGAAGTAATAATAAGACAACATTTCTTAATGCCAAACACACATCGTTTAATATACTTGAGTGCTGTCGTGAAAAATTGAGGAACAATTGTGCGATGAATGTTAGCAACGATTTTTGCAAATTGGCATTTCATGTACGATGATATAAGATTTGAAGTAATCTACAGATAGTTTTGGATGTAGCAATGGTTTAGCGACAATAGACAAAATGGATTAAAGCTCATCGAAAATAACTACCTAAAATACTAATATATGATTGCAGTAGTACTTCATCAATTCTGCAGATTCCAATTTATTTTAAAATGGAGATGCCACCTAATATAAAAGCATGTTCGAAGAGTGAAATCTTATTGTATACAGAAGAACCATGGTGTCAACGCCCTCTGAAACCTGATCTGTTGATTTTAGGCTACTGTTGATTTCAGTGCGACAATAACTAGCCCTTACGTTGACACAACAAAACACATTCGTCGATATAATCAATGTAACATATAACCGTTGATATAAAAAATTCAAATTTGCGTTATTCAACAACAATACAATACATTTTGCAAGAAAAGTATGGGCTGGCTAAGAGGTGCAATAACTACTACACGCTATGCACGCTACGCTGCGCCGTGTTCCAGTCACCAACTATTTTAAGACGACGTTACAAATGCAACTTATTAGTCCCCCGATAGTGCGTGAAACTTATATTTCGTGCAAAAAATGATAGCTCTATAATAAGTTACGTGATTCTGAACCCTAGGAATTATCAGATTTGATGCTCACCACAGTTTTATCCCATGACTAGAAACAGTCTTGCACCATAGTAGTTGTCTCTTGCTAGAAATGAGTCATCTATTACAATGCGGCTGTAAAATTATCTATGACTAATGAAAAATCCATTGTAAAGAAAACGATTCCGATTTTAAATATTAATGCATTTGCAAGCGACAATTGCAAACAAATGTAAAATTTGACATGTTCCAAAGTCCAATCGTTAAATTTTGCATAAGACTATCCGCCAATTTCTAATCGAAAAACTCCGTGAACTCGTGAATTTAACTGATATACGATCAGTTGAAACGCAACTACATCACCATGTGTTGAGTGACCTAGCTCGTTAACTTGTTCGTGTGCCGACTACACGGTTACAGTCGTTCAGCGTCGTATTACGCGTGAAACAGCTAACCAGGCAAACTTTCTGTACGTTCTAGCCATTCATACCTTGCGCTGTAAATGGTACAAAAATAATTATCATAAAATTTTATGTCTAATTCCACGGCGACGATTATATTGCACAGTAGTTACACTTTTGTTTTGTTGTTTTTTTGTGCTGGTAAAATGGTATTCTTTGCTGGATTATTCAGATGCGGCGCTCTAACTGGGTTTACTGTCTGGAACTTGAATATAGCAATGGCACAAACGGATATAAAATAATAATAATAATAGATTGGAATGACTCGTCAAAGCGTAATTTGTCCGTGTGTTTGTGGAAAGCAACAAGAAAATATTTGCGGCGGTTTTTGCATAGTTATTATTCATATTTTAATACGTGTCCCAAAACCGAAAGATCTGATCCGAATCAACAATACGCATCACTACTGCTATCTCGTTGAACTAATGCGTAACTTAATGACTCGTACTTTACAACACTACATAGTTGTGCCCTTACGGCATGCATTCAGAGAATTCTATATCGTATAGTTGTAACGGGTTCAACCAACACAGTTCAGTCAAATGCTGATGATTGTCGGCTCTGCTGAAGAGTGTGATACTGTTAAGCAGAGTCGACTATCATGAGCTCTTGGTTTAGTGGTTTGAGCATGTAAGGTCTACAACCGTGTACACAAATTTCTGAATACATGACATACCCACAACAAATTAATTATTGACATAGTTGTAGCGTAGTTTTATATCATAATATGCCATTTTGCAAATATTTAAAACAAGTTTTGGCCCTGTTTTTCAAGTTTGATTTGTTCACGGTTATGTTTTGTAAAAATAGCTCAGCCATGTGTTTCACTTGAGTAATCCATACGCTACACTCGCTATAATATATATCTATATATATATATATATATATATATATAGTACTAAGTACTATATATACTAAGCTATCACATATATAATTTTATCAGCCACATTTTTGCTTAAAACGTTTTTTTGAAAAATGAGTGGATGATAACAACTGTCGCTTGAGGTGTAAATAACTTGAAGAATATACAAATATCAAAGTACATACCGTTTACCAGAATGCAAGCCGGTCAATTTAACCTGACACGAACTAACTATATGTTCAAAATATAAGATTTTGTTAGCTGTAAATATAAAGCGTTTGCTTTTGCTATTTCAGCAACATGATTTCTCGTTGTCGGTTGTACTGAACAATATATGTTAATCTTGTCTAAAGTCGACACCCCATGAATGATAGGTAACAGTTTATCTCTCATCGTCGTCAGATCAGAAACTATAAACTACAAGGAGTTTTATCTGCATTACAATATCTAATAATTTTTAATCGAAGTACGTCGTAGCAGTACCAATGTCCGTCTAAAATTTGCTACGAGATGCAAATGTGTCGTCAGCTACGGTTTAATCACGTGTCTCGACGCCAATGTACAGGCGAAATTACAAAAAAATAGATGCTCTCCTGTTGCAGTAGTCATTATTGACTCTTCAATATGTTCGAAATGGATGGAACATTGTGTTGCGTTGTGTTAACGGAGTTGTCGCGTGGAATACTTTTGTACAGGCATGCGCTCTCTTTATGAGATTCCTTTAAGAACAGAGCAACAGCTTCTACATAGCTTAGCAGTTTGGGTACGTCGGTTTCAACCTTATAACCCAGATTCGATTGTTGCTGCCATGTAGAGTATGGGAATCGATTGATGGTACTGCTAGTGTATATTTAACTTTGAACTACACACAAATTGGTTCAGGCATTAAACGGTGAAAAAAGCGCTACAACATGAGAAAATATATTTCACCTTATGAAGACCCAAACACCCCAAACAAACAACCACCGCAAATATATATTAATCCAGCAAATAATTTTTAGTGTTAGATATCTCTGGGTTTATAAATCGCTGCCATGAAGCTCAGCTTTGAAGTAGCGGAGAAGCAAGACACACAATTCCCCAGATAAACGTAAGATTTCTTTCATACAATGTTGTCGTCGACAAAAGTTGCAACTGTGTTTAAAGCAATATTTTAATTAAATTTAATGCGAATCCTGACGGTATTTTATGTAAAATTAACGCAAATTTTATTTTAAATTTGGGTAAAATAGATATATTGTTTCAATTTCCTTTGCATATTCCATAATGTTTCCAATGCTGAATTGTTTAGCTTGGTAACAACGCAAACGAATAATATATTTATTAGGTGTTTACAAAATATAGAGACAATTCCGTCTGTTAATCACAAATTCATTAATATCTCGGTCATAAACAGAAAATTTAGTAGCTGTATGGATCCTTGGCGATCAAAATTGACGCTCAGGGACGTTTTACTATTCTTACAGCAAATTTTTTGTTTTGTGAAATAAGTATGGAGCAGCATTTATGAAGAATTCGGTGGAATCCAAAAGTGATTACACAAACAGAAATTCGATGACGACATGTATTTGTTAACTAATTACCAGATTGTAAACATTTAACTGAGACCGCGTTCAAAAGTGAGACACCACATAAAGTTACCATTCTTTGACAACTCAGAACCTAATTTTAGGACTTCCTGTCAATGACGGTTGAAATAATGATAATGATTCTGTTTAGCGATACCTATATTCGATTTGGTCAGGTGGAACACTGCTAAGATTGTCTGATTAATTCAAGAGAAACGATAGTTCATACCAAATGGTCGATCAAATACTAGATACCGCAACGCTGCAGACAACGAGTGTGTGATATTCATCGACAGGATAAAATGTTGAAGATATATAATATCGATCATATAATTAAAAATTAAATTATTTATTCAAAATCCAATAAAGAAAAAACAATGTAAATTATTAAAGACACAGATGGTTGATCCTGACACTGATGAAAGATTGATGGTTATATAACTCAGTTGTATCTCTTAAAACCCGTATAAACCATTGATTTTGTTTGATAACAATGCTAAGTGAATACGCGAGAGAAGCACAAGCGACGGCGATAAGATACCGTACGTCAAATAATACAAAGCAATTTAGTTACTAAAGATGTGAGTTAGTCAATACCAAGATTCCAACATTACTAAGACACTCTACAGTTGGGGTATTCTGACCTGCCATCACAAGTGAATTAAGAAAATTACATGAAAAGTTTGTAAGATTCCAAGAATATGTAGTGTGTTGTCATTTGTTTGTGATTAGTTTATTCGTCACAATATAAATATTTGTCTTTTAGTGCCAGAATCTATTTACTTTCGCTTGAATAAGGTTTGACTTTACTTAAAATCAGCACCTAATATCATAACTAAACACCTTTGATATCATTTATCAATGAGATCATGTCAAACCTGCCTGTAGATTAATCTTAAATGATGGTATTTCAGACGGTCTAAATATTTGCCGAATCTTTTGTTAGAATTAACTCACAGTTTTGAAAGCGAAAAATAACGGTTAGGTCAAGTCTCCCTATAGCATTGTGGAAAACTTGTTATGAGTACCGCAGGACAAAAATTTGGCGCTGAATTGTGAGTCAAGCTTTTGACTTTGGTTTAGACGACAAAACATTATACTATTGCTTTAAGGGGACTTAACATGATACCTTAGAGGTGGAAAACTTAATATTTTATAGGACAAAACCTTATAACGTGGTTTTATGGGGTCATCACATGATATTTTAGGCGTGGAAAACTTGGCATGATCCCAACATAGTTTAATATCGCTGGCTAAAGTGTCATCAACTTTCTCCGAGTTAAAACAAAACAGGTTTAAAGAGTGGTACAGATGCAGCTAATTATATAAGTGTCGTATTACCAAAATAAATGATCTATTACTATTGCAAGATATATAATTTCCACATAGTATTAATTAATGTCTAACTTTTTCTCATCACTTCCATCAATTAGACTAGGGAAACCGGAGTACGCATAACCACAAGTTGAATATATTCCTGTTTTCTGTTTGAGGTAGAAATAACTCTCGTTCAGCACGACTAAAACGTTTCACATGCCAAAACACCAAATGGAGATCATCGGTTTAAACGGAGACAATTTTCAAAGAATTTAGCTGATTAAATAAACTGTGTAAGCTTTCTAACATAACGTTTATTAGATCGGTTATTAAAAAACCGTGTAATTTTAGATATTTCAGGAAGCTCAAGTTGGGAGCGAAGAACAGTCAAAGTTAAGCTAATTATGAGTTCTTTTCATGTAGTTAGAAACATATACATGTTCTGGAAGTGGCTGAATACGGGCCGAAGAGCTCTGCAACATCAAATACTCTATTGGCCAAAAGTGTCTTGAGTGTAATACAACAGTCTCTCCAACACAATTTTACACCAGTCAGCTAATATCTGGTTATTATATAATGATAACCGGTTAAAGGTTCTGGAACGAATACAAAAGTGTACCCGAGCGACCACTTTGCAATCTTCCAGATTGCAAACCGCGTGAGGTGTCTAAACTTTCTGATCCTTTCCGATTTGCCTGTGTATTGTCTTATACAAAGTGTTCACATTAGCTCCGTATCGGTCCGAATCCGATTCCATCTGACAGAGCATGCACAAGTTTATCTGTTCCGAAAAGCATGATGTAGTGTAAGAAACACATATACATGCTTATGTGTACGGAAAGTTTAGGAATTGGTCAGATCGAATCGAATGTAATGTGCCCACAAATTGGATTGGATCAAAACGGTCGGATCGGACAACCTGCTGACAGCCTAAGGCATTTTATTTTTATCATAAATAACACATCCTGCGCAAAATGAAAACTCTTCAAGTTTATCATCCCAAGTCACAATTCATATTTATTTCGTTTCGTATTTCTTACCTTATGCATGAGTAAACGTAAGCTGCGCCCTCCACCACCCTCATTTCATTGCAATAACTAATTTAAAATTAAAAAATTTCTGTTCGCGAACGCGGAGCGAGTGATTGCAAAACGGGGGCAATTCCTGTTCTTTAAGAATGCACAAATTTGCTGTTTGGCCACGAATTCGTTTCACAACGTGCAACTCACATTACGCATTTTTTTCGTTCCGCTAATACATTTCGTTTTATTAATGGTAATTCGTGTAGTTAGCGAACACTACGTGTGATGCGTAGTGTTTAACCATTTCATGCCCGAACTAATTTGACTATCGTGCAATGTTTGACAAACTCAAGCCTGCGCTAGGGATCGAACCCGAAACGTACGCTTGAAACTTGTGTACACAAACCACTGAGCTATCTGAGAGCTGTTGCTCGGTTGCTTAAGGAACCTCACGTTGCGAGCGAATAACAACGCACGTTCAAACGTACGATATACGACAAACTCAGTAAACACAATGAGTCGCAATGTGCGTTGGGGCCATTTGGACCTTACGGGCATGAGAGGGTTAAGACACTGAACGAGGAAATTTTCTTTCGATAACAAAATAAAAATTTTCAGTTCAACTGTCAAACGCTCACAAATCGGTTACTTAATGCTTTAGAAGTAATCGATAATATGGCAGTGATTTGTTTCTTGGCGTTTTCTATGTATTGCCCAAAACACCAATTTTATGTGCTCTTGTATCTGGACGGATTGTTGATACGCCGAGCAAGCGTTCGCTAATCGCTAATGGCAGAAGGGGCGATAGAAGGCGTGCCTTAAGTTTATTCACGTATTACACTGTATGAATATACTGTTCCACAGTATGGTATGTTTGGACTCGTTGCCACTAAAAATAATCATTCCATAACGAATCGACATTTATAAAACCAACACATTCATTAAAATACAAAATATCCCAAAAACAGTGCCATTTTTTACAAACTGATATTATTGTTTACATAAAATCTATGTCGCAGTAAGCACATGAACTTATTGGTTAAATATAATAGTAAATAATTTTTAGTTTTTACCGGGATCTCAATCTATCACGAGTGATTACACCCGCATAACTCAATAATTACCCAAGCCACAACGTGAACGTTAGCTTTGATAGATACCTGATTTACAGCAACTACTACAAATTTAAACTTTATATTTCACAACATTGTGATAATAAATCTTAAAACGATCAGATATTGCACGATCAAATGAGTATATCGATGACTGTTGTCATAATTGGAAGAGAAGAGAAACTTTGCATTGGTCTAACTTCAAACCGCTCGCTCTGTCAAAATATACAAAATTATATGACACCATCAAATTCAAAACAAATTGAAAACAGCCAGAAAACGTTGAAATAATCTAAATTTGGCTACTGTGTTTTGATAGTGGATATAATTATCTACCCCTAAAGGTCGCACCCTTTAAAATATATCTACCAACTACCGTGGCCTATGGTGGTGGGTTGTTGCGATTCCTCAGCAAT
>JASANE010013783.1:0-10356 GCA_030248225.1 Trileptium ribeirensis
ACCCCCTCTGAACTGGGAGGGAGGGTCAGAACAAATTTATTTGTCGATAATATCACGACTCCCTCAAAAATCAAGGCAAGATAACGCCCCCCAAAACTGAGGGATGGGACAAAAAGGATAGCGTCATGCTCGACGAGCTTGCATGGTGATTTTTTGAAAAGTGTCATTACAACTTGCTAAAAAATACATACTCTTGCTAAAAAATTATCATGCACACTCGGTTATATTATTCCTTCTGGTATTTCGTGATTTTCAAAAAAATTTATGCAAGTGAGCCTGAAAACAAAATGCCGTGGGTTGTTACCGAACATGCTCTACTCACTATGGGGTAGTGTTTCGAGCGAGCCGTGAACGAGCCTCAAGTGAGAGACAAAGATTTTTGGAGAGTACTGTAGTCATTGTTATGGTGTTCGTACTTTATTTAGTAGCAATGCGAGTTAAACACTTAGTACTAGTGTTAAACAGATTACTATTTCTATGTTTTTTGACAGCCGAAGGTTCATTTTGTACGCTTTGGTTTGCAGTATTTGATCGAATCTTTATAAGATGCAAAAGTTATCTGAATAATGCACGAATTAGCACAATCATCTCCGCAGTTACACAAACATTCAGTTAGTAGCCCAAATACAGTGGAAATAACATAGTAACACTCATAACTTAAAGCCAAACTGTTAGCGAATGATACCCACGTGTTTCAAAAGTCCGCCAGCTTAGGTGGGGGAAGTAGATGGTTTTTGGGGTTGTCAGAGGAGGAGTATATTTCTGAAATTTTTAGGAACTGAACTTTTTTGGCTTGATGTTTGAATATTTTAACCCTCTAAAACCGAAAACTGCGTATAGAAAGTAAAAATTATTTTCTACTTAAAAACACAAATTTAGGCTCATTTGGAACAAATTTTGGCATATACATCTATTTTTTTCTATATATACATGCTCATTTGCCCATTTTTGAATTGTATCACAAATGATACATCCGGACTGTGTACTCAGAATACTAAAATTTTGCTTCGCCATGTAACTCGAAAATCTGTTCGCCAAAAAAACAAGAATGACATACATAAAACAGTTTCACTTCAAAACATATTCGCCGTACAAAACAAATATATCACACATGGAAAAATAGGAGATTATTATAACGCGAAATCGAAGTATGTAATGTGAAACAAAATAATACAACGTTTCTAGTTTAGTTGTGATAGTTGTAAAAGCAATTACGACTCGATGTAAAACATAATGGCACGTCGCATTTATTGCATTTCACGGTGGAAAGCTTTTGGCAGTGGCGACATCGCCCGGCACTGCCAAAAATCGGCCAGTGATTGGTCGAATCTTTCACAACATCTCTCGGTGGTTCCAAAGAAAACCGACGATTGCCAACCCTCGAGGGTCCGACGACCGCCGCACTCGAGGGGCGACCGCGCCCCCTGCCAGTTCTCAGAACCAAGCTTGTTGCTTGCCAGATAAACTCTTTGAGTGACAACGTCTTCTGGACTGCTCCGCTCTGTTGAGAAAGCTGCGCGCAAAGACTTTGTACAAAATCCAAGCGTTAACCATAGCCATCTGAAGGGTGTGCCTGAAAATAAAAATGTACCATCGGCGGGAACGTATTGTAGGTTTATATAAGCTAACTAAATAATTATTTTCATCAATGCCTCCCATATACTGATTGTATTGGGCTACCGCTGCCGGCCGAGAAACATCGTTGAATGATTTTGTTTTTCTGTCATATCGCCCAACGGTGTCCTGAGGTTCGATGCTCACAAAGTTCGAAGCAGATGTAACGACTCTATTGTCAAAACATCTTGTAACGACCACGGTATTGTCAACATCCGCCAAGGCATCTGTGGCGCCACGACCGATTTTTTTCATTTCTTGTTCCGTCATAAGCTCAGCGCCTGCCAAACGATTGCTGCGAACACAACCTACATAACCAAATCCTTTCGACGACAGATGATCTACCAGGTCAATCGTTGTAAACAGATTGTCTGCGACAATTTTGTAACCCTTTCCGTCGTCCAAGCTGCTCGACAAATCCAAAACGACCCCTGGACCGTGCCCAAATTCGCTTTTTTCTTGTCCACTGCCTTGGTAAATATCGAAGTCATTCATAAACCCATCTGGACTGGCTCTGCCCCAAAGCTTGAATCCCCACTTTATGGGTTTTCCGGGTAAGTACTGCTTTATTCCAGATTGTCCACAAAAGGCAATCATAGCCTCGTCAATTGCATTGTACTCCGAGGCGGGAATTTGTTTGAAATTTTTGCGCAAAGCATCGATCCACGGTCTAATTTTCCACGCTCGGTCTTTAGACTTAGCGTCACGTGTGACAGCACTATTGTCTGTAAAATGAATATACCGCAGAAGCTGCAAAAACCGGTCACGCGAAATATAGTCGGCGATCCACGAGATTCGCATCCACTTTGAGAAGTAATCACGCACCGCAGGAAGCTCGACAATACCCATGCGAAGCATGATCATGAGAAATGTCTCGATGTCATGCGCAGTGACTTCGGTAGCCGATTGTTTGAGTTGAAAATAATAAATCCCCGTTTGCAACGCAATCTCCTGAAGCATATCAGGGGTGACTAATTGGTGGAAATATTCGATCGGTGAGGGTAACGGATCTGGAGGAGGCGGTGGTTGCTCCCCAATGAAGGGAAATTTTTCAGACGCAAACAAATCGTCCCGTGGTCGTCGCCACCGTCTAACTAATTTGCGCTTGGCCGAAGGAATCGCCGGCTTTTCCTGTTGACCAGATTGACCTTCCGTTTCCGGCCGGTCTTCACTTTTTTCGGCGTGTCTTGTCGTCTTAAGTTGTTCTTGCACGCGAACGGATTCCAGTTCGGTAAACTTTGGAGCATAGGTGACGTCAGTTTCATCCGTTTCGTCGATTTCATCAACTTCATCAGCTGCGATTATCTCGGGCATGCGCTCTGGAGTTTCCTCGCTCGCTGGTCTCGTCTTCCAAATCTGACAATTCCGAGTCGGACTCCATTATAGCAGCGATCACTTCGGAAACTGCATACGTTTTGCGAAACTGACGTCTAAAATATAGAACAAAACTATACATAGTAACGTGCCTAAGTCGTGGGCGCAGCTGAACGTGCGATTAGATTAGGCCCGCCTTCAACGCTGTGACCCTCTACCCTTTACACGGCAAGTAAAGCACAAAAAGTAACACACAAATGCCTAACGTATCATCTATGATACAGTTATAGGTTCTTTTTTCTTTACATTTATTACACATAATTTCAGCACAAGCGGCTGCTTATTCGCAGTATGAAAATTCTTGCAACTGTTAATAATTATCACAAAACGCCGGATCATGAGTGATACAGGTAAGTTTGATAAGATATATAAGCCCAGAATATGCATAGAAAGCTGTGCAAAGCATTTATAACATCCTAATATACCTCCTTAATAATATAAAAAAGTTAAAAGTATCAAAAACAAAAATTCGGTATATATATCGAGCCAGAAACTAACCTTCCCTCCATGTTGACTTCAGTACCACAAGCACTACGTTGAAAATTGCACGCGTTGTTAAAAGAATATGCGGAGATTCGTAAACGAATGAATAAAAAAGTGTTCTATTAAAACATAGCTACAAATTTAGTTCAAAATACGTACAACATATGCGTTAGTTTTTTGTATTGATGTAAACAAATATACGTGTATCATGAGTGATACATCCGGGTATAGAGGGTTAAAGTGACATTATTTGTAGTTTGTTCTTGCTGAAGGACTCGCTTTGAAGTGTTTTCCTTCGGTAACTCAAAAGAGACCCCGTTACCTTTGTCGAGTTTCGCCTCACACACGGTATCCCTTTCCTTAGACTTCGTATCTATTAATAATTCTTTATTACGACCAGTATTTTGGATCAACAGGATCAGAACTACAAACCTTACATTTTACCGGTTCAAGAAGCATGATACGTGATGCAGCGTCAGATGTGGAACCAGCGCGATTTTTTGCTTTTGAATTTACCGCCTCTTGCTTTCAGAGTGCGATAATAGTGTAGGGCTTCGGGAAAGCATGTTCGATTTATCACCCGTTTGCACTAGCATCGTTTTAGCCATATTATTTTCACATTGCTGCGGCGGAATTATTTCACTTAATGCGCCACTTTTATGTCGTTGGGAAGAGTTAGACGAACATACAGCACTTCGTTGACCACTAATTGTGGTTTCGGGTATCGCATTTGGCTGTCCAGTGGCCTGATGAAAACTAATCGTTCTCTTATCCATGACAGAAATATAATTATTGTTCTTCTTTCCAATGGATTTTACCACGTGTTTGACATCAGTATTTGCCGTTTGCTTCTTGTTTCGCACTGTTGCATTCGTAGAAGATGAATTGTTATCTTCTCCAGATGAGGTCGTTTGTTTTTGGTTGTGTAGAAGTTTTCTCCTAAATAAAAATAATGTAAACTACAATAGAACATGTGTATGCTCCAAAAATGACTTGCCTCACTACTAGTATTCAAGAAAATTTCGACATTTTGTAAACGAAATAACACACAGCCAAACAGTCACAAGACTATTACACAACTACATTGCTCGTCAAAAATGACGGTCGCTCGCGTGAGACTGGCTCGGTACTCGTGTGAAATCAATAATTAATAGGAAAATAAAATTTTATTAATACATTCGAAATTCCGAATAAGCCAATCATTCTCGAAATTGCTCGCTTAAAATGTGACAGTACTAGCACTAGTAATTCACTCGGCGAATGAAAAAGTTGATAAATAGTGCAGCTAGCTTAAGGTTTGCTACGACTTGGATCGTCTAAAATGAGCTCACTCAGCACATTTAAAGTGCCACAAAACACAACAAAACGCCATGATGTCATCGATACTTTACAGGCAATGTTACTGCCGTTTTAAGAAAATATCACAACAAAAACTATTTTCATTCTTTCAGCCAATATCTACAGTACTCGCCAAAAATGGCCATCGCATCTCGAGCGATCGAGTGGTTCTCTCGAGATTTCGAAACTATATACTATATAATAGTAAATTCTATTTTTAGAACAAATTTATTTCGACCGACTCTCGAGCGAGTCGCGAGCGAACGACAGTCATTTTTAGTGGGTACTGTAAAAAGACACAAAATTTAGAAATACTCACTTTCAATATAAGTAAACTAGTAAACGTAATAAATTACAAAAAGTGAGCGGAGCAACAGGCAAAGTATTTGGTATCTTATTTGTGTGTATATGTGATTCAACTATTTAATCAATGTATAAGTATAACGTTTTATGCAATTGATGTCAAATCCACCATACAAAAAGTTCGCTAGCTAAAAGAAATTACCTAATTAGTGACATCAACTAATTAGCTAATTAATTACCTAATTAGCACCCATGATAAAATCATAGAGGTTTAAAAGCCACATATTCATAATCAGAGACATAGAAAACCCCCGGGTGCAATTTATTAAGCGGAGAGAAGCGCTTTTGTTTCCGTCAGAGGGGGAAAATTCGACACTGTCTGTCCGTTCGTCCGTTGAACTCCTCAAAACTACTGGTCCGATTTTAAAAAACTTTTTTTATTTGAAATTGCTAAAAATAGGCTAACACGCTTAACTAATTAAGTAAGTACTAATTAACTAAAGCAAATTTTGACAAAATCTATATGTCTTGCACCTGTCCAATATTAGGCCTTTCAAACAAAAAAGTTTTTTAAAATCGGCCCAGTAGTTATTGTGGAGTTCAGCGGACGGACGAATGGACACAGTGCCGAGTTTTCCCCCTCTGACGAAAACAAAAACGCTTCGCTTCACTCCGCTTAATAAAACTTTCTCAATATATTAACCGCTACAGATAGAATTCAGAAAACGTGTAGAAATTCGTTGGGCCTTTGGAGTCGGTGGTACCTTTAGCGTGGATGCAGCAAAAAGCAGTACAAGGCACAAATAGTTACTATGTATACCTTCATTAGACAATAGTACAATAGATTATCCTTCTTTTGTATAATGCAGTGGATTTGATGTAAATATTGTGCATTTTCTCGAATTTAGTGCAATAAAGACCCAACGGTAGTTGGGAAAAGAATGCAAAAGCATTTGTCACAGATTTGTCGACAGTTCATATACTATTCTTGACACTTTAGCGAATTTGCTTGCGAACGATTTGCTCCTTTTTCTGTCAGTAACTATACTGATAAATAGATCGCTCGACAGCAGTATCTGCAGCAATGGCCAATGCAATGCTACAAAAGAAATGAGACTAAAATTATAGTTACTGAATATAAACAGACCGTAGAACATAAATAAAATACTTTATATTACAATACTATTAAAATTATTACAAATTTCGAAAAACCAACACAATCTTACCTCAACCGAAGACACGCTTCAAACTTTTGGCGCTTGGTTTTGTTCTCTACAAGCTGACCCAGGTCTTCGATGGTCAAAGTGTCGATAATTGCCAAAATTGTATTCGACAATTTCTGCAGCTGCTGGCTTCGCAATTCTGACGCAGGGACGGACGTAGCAGTTGTTGCTGTCGATGTATGATTACAACTGCAGAATAGATGATCCTGAAACGAAATAAAGCACCTAAACTAGCACACTAGTCGCTTTGGTTAATAAAACAGTGATATTATTATTTCAGCATTTCGGCTTCTACATACAGCAATGCATGTGTATCAAAATGTATCTGTTACACCATGTTTCGTGTGGCGGTCGGTATCTTCGTCAGCTTCGCCATCGCTTTGTGCTGAATGTGATTCCAAGGCCATGTTCACGTAGCGTATTGATCGAACGTTCAATTTATCACCGATCCGATACAATCTGTGGCCACTTAGCATCCTACTCGATCCGGTACCGTTTATTTTTGTACTGAATCATCTCATTAGGATCTGATATTGTACATATCTTAACATGTAACATGCAACGGAACACGCTCTAAAACGAAATATCATGGAGGAGGCGTGTAGTGCTCACCACAATTGACTGTCGCCTTTCGAACGAGTGACCAGCGGTCAATTTCTGACCATTACTGTACACATTTATTGCACGCCACTTAGGCTATGTTCATATTGTGTCCCATCTGAATCGCACGTGTACTTTATATAAGGTGTGCACACCGCATCCGATCCCATCCGAAATAGCATGCACAATTTTTTCGGATCCGAATCTTGCGAAGTAGTGCGAAATATAAATACATAAACATGCATACGGTAGCTATACAGTTTAATCGCATCAGATTGGATCGGATGCAAAGTGAACACGGCCTTAAGGAACTCGTATTCGATTTTTGCCCACAAAACGCAAGGACCGCTCAGCATGTCCATTTATTCAATATGACACAAAAACAAAAAATACAACTCAAATTCTTTCAACAATTCAATGAAAATGTTTTGAAGCCAAAACTTTACTCACCCTTCTCTTTAGATAATGTGACATTTCAAAGTTCTTTTGTTTCAAACATCGCCCATTAGTAAAGGTTGGTTTTTTGAAAACAAAACCATAGAAAATCAAAGAAATCTATAAATATAATCAAACGCACTCGGTTAAGCAAAAAATTCTACAAACTGACAATATTATTATTATAACATGCCACAGTTGCATAGCATACAGAAATAAAAGCAAATCTTTCGCGAAATACTAACGAATAGCAACTATTGAAACCACAGTTTCCGAGTAATTCCAGCGAATTTTTGATCAACGCTTCACGAAAGGTCTGCTTTTATTTCTGTCTGTGCACCAGGTAGACTTTACCCGACTTGACGTATCAGTCATATCATCATCGTTTATGGATTCATCGGCACGAATACGTCCAACATCGGTTGGCGGCTTGCAATCATTATGTCGTGTCGGCTCCGTAACCACTGTCTTTGTCGGTAACTTGTCGCGTCTGATTGCCGAAGGCACGTTGCTGCTATTTCTTGTGGAAGCCTTTTCCATTGCTGGAGCAACGGTAGGCGGTGGAACAACGCCTGAAGTACCATGGCGACTAAGGCCATCGCATAATGCCTTTCGTCCTGCTCACAACGTTTAGTTATCAGCTTTTCAGATTCATCCAAAATTACGCTGTTATTCAAATCGTCTACTTTTGGCTGAGGCGCTGGACCACTGAGATCTTTGAGGTGCCCACTCGTTCGTTCAACATCACATATTTTTACTATGGCTTGGCCGCCATTGTCTTGATTCGATTTTAGGTTACGATCGGAACAACAATTGCTGCTTACGTTATTGGAAACGATCGGGTGCGGATCACTTTGCTTGTGGTAATCTGGAGTGGCACAACTCCTACCGTCCGCCGATAACCCAGCTGAATCAGAGATTTTAGCGGTGGCTCGGGCTGTTTGTTGTTTGTGCGATTCATTCGTCCTTCTAACTCCGGAACTGATTTCTTTCGGTCTATCCGAGACTACGCGGCGACTAGTTCTCGAAGAGTCCCATGTTACAGAGCCAGAGTTACCGACACCGACCGATAATGTTGATATTGGTTTAGGTTGTGAAACTTTTGTTGTGGTTTTGCCCAAATTACCGATATCGTTGTCGGTTGTGAAATGGTTGTATGGATCTGAAAATAAAAAAAACTATTCTTGTTATGGTGCTTCCGTGTACTATATGTCTTCTTTGGCAAAAACTATTCTTGTCATCATGCTTCCGTGCATTATATGTCTTCTTTAACAAAAACTATTCTTGTTATCATGCTTCCGTGTATTATATGTCTTCTTTGGCAAAAACTATTCTTGTTATCATGCTTCCGTGTATTATATGTCTTCTTTGGCAAAAACTATTCTTGTTATCATGCTTCCGTGTACGTATTATAGGTTTTCTTTGGCATAGTTTTTAGATTACCGCAAGATATACTTTTAATCTACTAACTCTACTAGTAACGGTAGTAGATTAAATTTATATTAGATATTTTACGAAAACCATATTTTTGTGGTTGAATTCAATGGGGTTCCGTAGAATTTTGCATTTAACACCTTTACTGGTTCGGCTAATAAACCGATTAATAATTGTGTATGGTTCCTTTTTTGGCTGAAAATATACAGCACAATGCAAACAGGAATATATATGCGAGTTCACTCAACATATACATATATGTCCTGAACACTTACAGTACAAGAAAAATAAAATCTCGTAAAAATAAAACTGCTCTTTTCGAGCTAAATTCCACCATACTTTCTCAGTTTTTGTTCAAAAAAACAGAAGCTATTCTTCGCCTCATCGAATCCTTTCTTTTTCATTTTCATAAATTTCTTCATCAAGAATAAAATTTGGGACACTCCCACCAGACAAGTTTCCTTCTTAGTTTGTTTTTCTAATTTCTTCTATCCAAATCCCCCTGATATTGAAGACGCATGATTTGCTCATACGTAAATATATAGTTGTATTTGTTCAATCGAAGCTGCCATGGCAATTCCGACGTTGACTTCGAGGTTCCTCTTGATAATGAAATTTTACATATTTAAGATCTTTCAACAGCCCACTCCAGCATCTAGTCAACTGTTTTGTTCCTTTGACGTTGAGATGAAACATCTTTTGATCGTACATTGACGGATCAAATGGAAATACTGGATATCGGACTGTCCAGTTCATACATACTATGACTACATCCCGAAGACGATCATGGATCCACTGTGTGTACTGGGCGGCATCGGGTTTGTCATGATGTGGGATGGCGTCGCTTATAATAAAACGAGTTTTCTTTGAACTATCGTACTGTTCACGTAGAATAGCCTCTAATTTGTTCCAAGATTGTTCACGCTTAGACTTGGTGCGCTGTGCGTCGTTAATTCCACAGTGAATAACAACTGTATTGAAATCACTAAATCGAAAATTGCGTTTCATAATAATGTTGGCAATATCTGCATATCTTGCTCCACTCAATACTTCAATGTGACCCCCATCAATGTCTGAAATGTGTTTACACATACTATCTGAGAGTAGGAGCATTGTTTTGGTGTATGGAGGATGAATTGTTTGTTTAACTTCGAAGAGATGGCGTGGAGAGGTAATTTCCCATCTATAATCCTTTTTGACGACTTTATCTTTGATATCGTCGAGAAGTTGACCATGGCTATTGTGGCCGACTAGCGGTTTTCCCGCTAGAACTTCGCTTGCTCGAAGACCACTTGCCCATACGGTTTCGCGCTTTGAAGTACAGAAGACAAACTGTATTTTGTCAACGATATCTTTGTTCTTTTCCAGCACAATATGGAATTCTTTTCCAAAGGTGTCCCCTGGCATAACGTACAACTTGAGCTATAATTAGATCGCTCAAAACTAAAATGGGATCGGAATGTCCATTCAACATTCAGTACGAAACCCTGTTGTTTAATCCAGTTAAAAATATCTTCCGGAAGCTATACGTAACTGAACGAAGTAGATGACA
>JASANE010013784.1:0-38150 GCA_030248225.1 Trileptium ribeirensis
TTGTGTGGGTTTTTTCTTAGCCAAACATTTTTTACTGTGTGTTGTATGAACAATACTGGAATTTGGATCCCAATAAAATGTGGAATAAGGAGGACTGTCTGACAACAAAGTCTAAATTGTTTCACGGAACAGCTTATGAACTGTTCATTATGATAAAACGGGGCCATTTCAACCTCAATTCTACAGCGTTTTCACTAGGGTGATCGGATTAACCTTTTCCATCTATGAATAAATTATAAGCCTAAGCTTAGCCCGTGTCCGAAGTTGAACGCCAATTTTTTTGAAATACGGTAGTCATACAAAGTTCTCTCTCTTGCAGTTATACAGAAACTTCGCATGAAGTATAAAATCATAGTCAACCGTATTTTTTATGTTTGGCATTTAGATATTGATTGTTTATGTCTCTTTTGCACATGTTACACAATCAGAACTAAGTGCACATCAAATCGAACGTAAACGAAATCGGACGATATCATAATCGAACGATCATCGTTTAAACGAAATTCGTTAAATTAGATGCAAGCTAACATTTTGCGAACGGTTTTTATATTAACGTATTCGAACTTCGTTAAATTAATGGCAAACAATCGATTCTCGTTTAAGCGAAAACAATCAAAATCGAACGAAATTGTTCGATTTTTGAGCGCTCAGTATTCTGAATGTAACTGTACATTATATAGTACCGTCAGTGGTTTTTTGGGTCTGCAAGAAGTTTTGTCGGTAATTGCGCGTCTGATCGGGAAATACTCATAAGTTTGTATTTTGTGCGGTTTTGGGCGATGGCGACATCTTTTTCGAGGAAGATTTTATTAAAATTAATAATAATTCATGTAATTTGTTTAAATTTAACTAATAGTATTATTGTGCCTCTGTTATATTATAGTCGTTAGTGTATGTTAAAAAATGTGGCATAAAACAGGAAATGTTGAAGTTCTATTGAACCGTATAATACAGATTTTGTGCATGATGAACGAGAGTAGTACACTTTGCATGCTTAAATACTGTTTGTGCACATTTTGCACATATTGTGTTTTAATATATACAAAATTTAGAATTAAGCATGACATTTTAATGTAAATTCTGCTGAGGATCTTACCCTTGAAAGCTCTTACATGAAACGTACCAGATTTTACAGTGCCGCACTGCGTACATATTGCCGCGATCTTGGTGCTACTGTGAAGCAATAACCTAAAATTTTACTCACCCTGCAGCTTGATTTGTAAGAAATCCTACCGTGCCGCAAACAACCTTTTTAGATACTTTTTAAGGAACAGCGTTGAAATTCAATTGCATAAGTCATACCTAAGACCAATTTTGGAGAACTCATCCCAACTCTTGACATATTTGTTATGTGACAGATATTGATTCGGTTGAAGGTTTGCAACAGTACGTAGCTACTTTTTGCGCAAATTATGCGGGTAATGCGGCCTACAGCCACAGTCTTATTATGTTAACCGATTAAATACTCTTACATTAATGCCATTGGAGCTGAGACCACTGCATTTCGATGTGGCGATGGTTTATAAATTTCGGCATGGATATGTTTGGATTCAGTCTGCAGATTTCTACAAATGATGCCGTACAATATTAGAGGTCAATCTTTGAAACTTACAAAGGAGTCTCAAATGCGATGTTTGAAAGCACTCGCGTAGTCAACGTATGGAAGTTTTGCCAGAACATGTAAGTGGTAAAGAACCTTGTAAAGACTTGAAACTTGAAGCAATTCAAATTTGTGTTAACTAAAGTAGGTTTAGGAACTTTTCTAAATTGGATGAAAACCTATGATCATCCGCAAGTGGATGTAATTAACCATGGCTGGTTTAACATTTTATAAACTTATCCTCTGTGTATCTTTTAATTTGCGCTCTATGATATATGTGTGACGTATGTTCTAACAGGCCTGCCAACATGTGTTAGTTAATAAAATATTTTATTGTTCTGGATTCAGGGACATCACAAGCTCTTCAAAGTGGAGGGGCCCGGTCGTTTACATTCATTTTGTTATATTTCCTTCAGTTAATTTTTTTATGTTTGTCAGTAAACAAGTGGAACGTTTGAGCGCTCTCCCTGTGGACTCTCCACGTAGGACCGTTATTAGGTTCTGTGGCGGCGGGTGTAATCAGACGCTGCACGGAATCGTTTGGTATTTTGGTTTGTTATCACATAATTGTCGTGTAAAAATACGTTTAAACGATGTGTTCTGATGGTTTTACTCTAAGCAGGTTTCTCTCCTGAGGTGATTGTAAAAGAAAAGGCTTACTGTTTCTATTAATTGCCTAGTGACAGACGTTACTATTGTTTGGAATTGTACGCGTTGGACAAAATTCGGCGGTTACAAGGCTGCGTATTCTGGTGATGAGTTTTCAGCTTTTGTAACAGTAACGAAATCCGGAGAGCCACATATCAGAAAAGAAAAAAAATATAAGCTAACATGGTAGATTGGAATATTAGATGTCGGAATATGGAAGGTTTACACATACATATTATAAATTATTTTATTGAAACACAATCTGGCGGCGGATATTTCACCTGGGTGTAGATATTAGTCTGTAAGAAATGCTTGTATTTGTGCATAATTATATCGCTTGATATATAGTTCCTTACGCATGGTTATATGCTGTCTATATATGTATACAAGATTTCACAGCTCGGAGCGTGCTTCTTTTAATATTGTTATAATAATAGCAATTACTAAATTTAATGAACATGCTATCGAAATTGAAATTTTCTTTAAAAATAAATACCATTCGCATATTTTCTAAATAAGAAAATAATATATTTTAGCAACGCCAGATGGTATGTTTTCTATCTAGCGAATTTTATAATATATAAATAATAATATTGATACAATACTGCTGCTGTTTGTTATAAAATATCTACTTTTAGTAAGACAGATATATGATACACAATATATGAAATGAATTATATATATACATAGTGGGTTATTTATATATAAATATTTTAGTAAAGAATTTGAATTTTTAAATTTCTGTGCGGCACCAAATTTAAAAATAAACCCTTAACAACCAGTTTCGACGACCTTACGCATAGTGCTTTGTCTTCGGATTTTGGAGCTTTCCGTACTAGGGTAACATGGATAACCTCGACCGCACCGACTGTTGCTGTTTCGGTATGTATGTTTGAGGGATTTAAGCCGTACTCTGCTTTGAAAATTGGTTAATAGCTAGGTGTTTACAACTCGCCTATGCGCGTAGTGGTCACAGAAACGTACATATTTAATTATCGTTGTTACGTACACATTACTATATCGTAATATGTATGTATTATCACTATATTAGGCCGAAAAAATTTGTAACAACAGCAATATTGATTATTTTTTAAAAAGGCAGTGTAATGAATTTGAAACGTAGCGAGCGGGGTTTCCTAATATAATGCTCATTGTGCAAAAAAATCGTATTGTCTATATATTTCACGCATAACTATGCAATAGATGGATGGATTTTTGTAAATTTTTATGCCACACGTAAAATATAGTTGTGGCCAAGCTATTTGTGTCTGCGCTGCTCCAATGATTTTCTGTATAAATTCCCGCAAAACTACTAACAACGAAGCTTGGCATCTGGGGTCCCCAACGTTTTACTTTGTAACTGTTATATATAAATATGGAACGAATATAACGGAACGGAATAAACATGGAAATTTGTCTTTTTTTATTTTGCACGAGTTTACGATTGGCGCAACCTAAAGTTCTTTCTTCTATGTTTACTAGCTACAGAATAGTTGTAATTGTCCCAAATTTTCAATATATTATTGATAATTTCAGTGCCAGCTAGTCACGGCTCGCACATTTGAGCGAATTTTGATCGTTTATATATATACAACAAGAACAACGATACAAATATTCTAAAAGGCGAAAACCAATTTTTTTACCAAATAATAGTATAAATTTGAAATCGTTCGCTCGAAAATGAACCCCGTTGATTTGACGTCGATTTAGTTTATTTATTTGTTTTTGCCTTATAAATGTTAACTCTACGTCTGTGATATCCTGCTTAATTTTGTATCAAATAGCAATTAGGACTACTCTGACCTTATCTGAAAATTTTTCTCATTTTCGTTATGAATTTTAAATGTAGCGGTGTCATGTTGCGACGCCTGAATGTAAATCTCAGAGTTTACGTCGCGTTTGAAATTTTATTGCATATATATATATTTAATTTATGTAATATTTTGTTATTAATATTTTATTTGTTTTTGGTTTACTGGCGGTGATAGTGCTGGTGGTTTCATTCAACTCCTCGACGGAGTGAGAACTTATTCAACTAAATATCATTCGGAGACAAGTGATATTTTTGTATGTGCCTCATATGTATATATATGTGTTCTTTAATTTCGACAGAAAAAGATTGTATCATGTAAAAAAAGCGTTAGATCATTTATGCATATATCATGTTTAATTTTCGAGACCAGATATATATATGTAATTTTGTCAAAATTAAATATATTTCAAAAAAAGAAATATAACGCCGCTGTAAGGAAAGTGCCAAAACTTAACATTTATAAAACTAATGTGCTCCCAACTAAACAGGTGAGCCTTTGTGCGTTAACGAATACATCGGTTTTGTATTCAACCAAATGTCTTCAAAAAAGGATAATCATAGTGATGTTTTGCACAAAATATATCTCTTTATTAGTTGTGTCTTGTATTACTTTTCGCTGCGTATGGTTTAGACAAATGCAATAATGCCGACGGTGTAGCATTGTTTTATTTATACGTATTAGTTTTTGAACATCCTCGGCTGTCACTGTACAAATTAGAAATAGTAAACCGTTTAATACCGGTCATTTAGATGTTGCAGCTCGAAGGATTTTGCATCCGGAGTTAAGTCCATCATAGCGAGCCCAACCATTAAGGAGTAGCCTGACTGCAACACCGTCTGCCAAGCTTATATAGACAATATAAAAAATACATAGATATAGAAACATGACAATATCAACAGACCAGTAAATAAACGAAATATAAACCAGAAAAAGGGGTAAATGGCATTTTCATTACACAACTATTAAAATCGCGCACTATTTTGCCTTGTTTACTAGCGTTTATTATAATTTTACCGGCAGTTGGGAATTTGCCAATAGTGGCGCTCCCAAATATGATGCTGGAATAAACATTAATGGAGGAATCGTTTAAAGTTCAAACGTTCTAAACAGCGGTGTGCTCGCCCGTGCGATCATCTATGCCCCCTCCCCTGTGAAAAGTGACATAAACTTTGAGACATTCCCCTTATGCGCGCCAGGTACCTGCTGCGCCCAAATAGCAAACCTAGTGAGCTCACGTTTCTGGCTACGCCCCTGATTTTATACGATAAGTAAAATGTAGAATTGTTTCTGAAAATTTAGCTCTGACTGTCTTCGACCATATTTTCAACAAACCAAAACGGCTATTGTAACTATATACATATTTGGAGGCGTTGATGCAAAAGAATATTCCTTTGTTGTAATGCTGTCTAAACGGACGATAACCTGTGTTCATATATAGCCTGCATATGTTTACAATAAAATTTTATTCAATTCCTATGGTACATACGAGACTTTACATTCACTGCAGAATTCTGCTTCCTAAACGCGTTCATACGTCTCAAGAATGAATAATCATTAAACGTCATCCGCAAGGCAAGCTTACTAGCGTTCGCAGAGCTCTGTCATATATTTTTATGGTAAGACAAATTTTAAAAGAAGGAAATGAATAAAAATAATTATAGCAGAATGGGTAGGGATGTTTGGTTAAATAAAGTTTCGGAGCTGGAGGTTTAACCGATTTCAGTTGTTTCTGAACAAATATATCAGTAATTCATCTTGTAAATACAGTTTTGGCTCAACTATTGAATCTCGTCCTGTTCCGTTTTGATAGACACATCAGATTATATATTTGGTCACGCTTTTTCGCATCACTCAACTAACCTTAAATGTATAATTATATACATAGCTGTGTGTTGTAAAAGTTTCTCAAAAATGGCAGCTGCCATTAAAATAAATCGGGAAAACGCTAGTCGACGGAACAATAATGAAATTGTAATCGTCGGATTGAAATCCGTTAACGTGTCACGTCAAACATTAATTCGCTCTCCGCAGCTGTGTCAATTCGAAGTGTCTGGCAGACGCAACATAACTACGAATAAAAAATCTGAGCTTAATAACGGTTGATAGAATCCCACGACAGTCTCTTTTTATTGGGTTCAACCGATTGGGAATCCACCTTTAAAATCCAACTCTACTAACTAAAGATTTTAATATTGTTTATTTTATACGTTAATTACTTAGCTGGCTCCATGTATTACATTATATTTTACACTTTTTTGATCAAGTCTAACTCTTTTTTTCGTTTCACCATTCACAGCGTAGCATCTAGTGTCGACTAAAAATATATAAAATAAGCTCCAATTACATGAATAATTAAAGCACTTTAGTGGTCAACTGTGATTTGCAGTGCGAATTTGAATATGTACAACCACAAATATATACATAAAGAGGTATATACATACATGGTTAAACATGTAGGTTTGGCGTGACAGATTTGATGCTAATTCAAATATAATATATACATATATACGTAATAAATTTAGAAATATTAGTGTATAAAATAAATAAAACGTTGTTTTACTACTAGATATCGTGAAGTGAAAAATGAAAATTATATTAAATTATCACTAGGCTACGTTCGTACTTGCCTGGTTAATCAGGCTTTGTTCACCTCGGTAGAATTTTGAAATTGTACATTTTCAATTTGTTGAGTCTCAACTTGTTATAACAACAATAGCGTAGCTTACTGTGTAAAAAATACAATATTTTAAATTAAAAAATACAGTTAAAATTTGTCTTACTATAAAAAATATATGGCAGAGCTATGCGAACGCTAGTAAGCATGCCGCGCGGACGACGTTTAATGATTATTCATTCTTTAGTCGTATGAAGGAGTTTCAGAAGCATAACCTGCAGTAGATGTAAAGTCTGGTATGTAACCATAGGAACTGAATAAAATTTGTATTGTATTGTATTAAGTAATTTATATATTTGTGCATTAGTATAACTGTACACAAGAAACTATTTCATTTCGATACAGTAAACTAATATCACAAAAAACGGAGTGAATACCCTCTGTCTTATATCACCTATAAGTTTCTGTGAAATTTCAAGTAGCTTGAGAAATCTAACCAGTTTTAAGAGTTTTAAACGCATTTGGGTCTTTGCCTCAGAGTAGAGCATTATTGCTCAAGAAATTATTAGGAGAGTTAAATTCCTTGCATCTGTCACGCAGGTTAAGAAACAAGTTATTTTGGATGCTTTTGGCTCTATAAGTTTAACATATTACCTCTCATGTTTGAGTGGGAGAGTGAACAAATGTACACTTGTCTAAATCAGTGTGAATCTCACAAACATTTGAAAACCATAACGAACATTGGATTCTACAAAGCCCTGTACTGCTTTGAGTGTTAAACGGTTGACTCATCTGGTGTCCCATTTTAAGCCCCTAATTATAAGTGCTCTAATTATTCTAAACACCAAGCTGAGACCGCTGGGTAGATAGGTGCAGTATGAGTTTAAAATTTTGGACACCTACGATAGGCAAGTTTTTGTTGGGCAAAATGTCTTTCACAATAAAGTAAGCGCGGAATGTGTCTGAAACAAATGCGATTTGTGGTTAGGGCTTTATGTAACTCTCGATTTCATTGAAGTTTCTGAAAAATCAGTTTGTCTAATACAGTTAGTATATAGTATTTTATGAAATTTATGCTAATTAATATATAAAAATCTGCCACACTAACATAATTTTGGAACAATTCTGAAATAGAGTTGAATTTTTACTTTAGAAAAAAATTTGCCCAAAAATCCAGTTTCTCCCTTAGAGAAAAGTTGGGATCCATGGAAAATGAATAAAAATGTCAAAATAAATCCAGAATGTAGCAGCAGGAGCAGCAAGCGAATCAATGATTGGTGTAACCTAGGGGTTTCCGTGCCAACGATTATAATACCTATGTGTATATTTTTTGAATATGCTTCAGTTGAACACCAGTCATGCCGTATAATAGATATTTGCAATTTTCATTTCAAAATTATTGTTAGTACTATGTGTATAACAACAAAAAAGTTTAGTATCAAACAGAGCATACCGATATCCGGAAGGTCAGTGTAACGACGTTTGTATAATAACATTTACTAAACCTGAATGATCTTACATGTCCAAGCCAAGTCAAAGTGTTATCATCATTCGTTCATTCCGTGTATTACCTCATTTGAACTATTATTACATTTATTATAATCATTGTCTTTAGTTTTGAGTTCGCAGAATTCGTGGAAATTCAGCTATTATTGCATTATATATATTTTCCTGCGTCCTCACACTTGGCTTGTAAATTGAAATTTTAGTCTTTGGTTGGTTTTAAAGTAGTGAAATTATTGCTACATTAGCGCTAGTTATAATTATTATTACTAGTTATATATATATATACGTATCGATGGAATATGTATAAATTTTAGCAACTGAATAATATACAAATATATATAATCTTTCTTAGCCATCTGTCGTTTTTCATGTTTCATCGTATTCAGAACGCGCGTTTGATTATATATATGTGTTTGCTGTTTGTTACTTAGTTACTATTATTATCATAAAGCTTCGTGGGTTTGTATAATGGATTGGTAGCATTTTGCGACGCTTAATTTGAAATATCCACATTGATGACTGGGTAGTTAGTTCATGGTGGTGTATGAATTATTGTCGTTATAAGGATATATATTTGCTTTGAAACGCAAATTTGAGGTCATTATTCATATTCATACTTATACTAACAGTTTTGAAATTTTCGCAGTACAGCTGTCTCTAGAGCGCGATATGTTAATAAATTCACATTATACAATATGTCCTGTGTCGTGATGTCGTGTCCAGTTTTGAGGCTAAGTGGTATCAGACCGATGCTCAATGTTCATATAATTGTGTCATTGACTTAAATCAAGGCTAATGATGCCTCGTGTTTTTTTATAATTATATCAATACAATTGTTTAGTCCATATATATCCCACGAACACTGTGGGTTTCATAATATACATACATGTCGGCGATCGGTCATGCCAGGGGGGGTAGAGGCCCCCCACGAGGAGGGGTCGTGGCCATCCCGGGGATCCCCTGGGCCGGCCAAATTTTCCTAGGTGGGTTTAGTCGTGAGGACTTTTTTTTTGGTCCTCGCAGCCACATTTTTCGCGTATGAGTGCAGTTTTTGCAGAAAAATTATTAAAATACAAACCCTTTTCGAAGCATTAATTCGTTATCTAATTTTTGGAGCTCATATTCTGGGCATAATAATTGGTTTTTTTCTTCTACATAAACAAACTCATTAACACCAAAATACAACACCCAGCCCCAGCGGGGTTACCCCCCTGGCGTTTCGGCCTCGGCGGGGGGGGGGAGGGGTCCGGACCTCAGAGGGGTTACCCCACTACCCCCCCTCCCGGCATGTATGGTAATATACAAAATATATGTGTGTGACTAGTTAACTTTTGTACCAGAGAAATGGTTTTCATTTTGAGCTCATCTGTGGACCATAAATGACGGGATTATTCCCTGATTTGCAAGGTTACTGACTTTTTAATTTTTATCCTACATTAATTAAATATCAGGGGCTTATTCCCATATCTGGTGGGATCGTTCCCTTAGATACAGGGATTATTCCCTTTGCATTTTATAGTTCTACATCTATATTTCTGTTACATTAAATTAATGTTGGGGATTATTCCCTTAAATGTGGTATAGTTCTATAATTTCATTATTAAATGACAGGATTATTCCAAATATATGATCGGACCATTCCCTTAATTGAAGGGACTATTCCCTTTGCATTTGGTATTGTTCAAAAAAAAAAACTTTATTCATATTACATCACATAAATGACCGGTTTATTCTCTTAAATGCTAGGCTTGTTCCCACAATTGTAAGGATTATTTCCTTGTTTTGGTTATCGCTCGATGAGTTTATTTTTGATACAACTTTATTTGAAGGGAGGGACGCATTCCCCAAACGATTATTACTGACTGTTTGATAATGGGCGACTAGGGTCAGCTTCCAAATTACCACTAATGTCGATTCATACGAATGGTTGTAGTTTGCCGGTACAAAGTTTTAATTGCCGCGCAGCTGGCATTTAATGACCATTATAAACCATATTCTGACGCTAACTTTTTTATGGTTTTCTTATTGTAAGAGTACCAGGTAACGCATATAAGGTATATTTGTACTCTACTGTTATTGTGGGTTGTTTAATGTGGGTGTTTATAAAGTATTAAATATTTAAGCTTAATATTGTTTAATTTATTTGTGGGCCTAAAAAGTCTTAAAAGTCTTTAGATCCCCTGGTCGCTATAGTGGAGATATATATATATATATCAACTGCTGGTAGTCGATATTCAAGTGTTTCATCTGCAGTTGCAATTTACTTTCATACATTGTGTAATAATAAGCTTGTAATGTAATAGTTTTTGTCAAATGTTGAGGTTTATAATTCACACTTTCATTGTAATAAGTACGTTTTTCATTAAACTAACTTCAGATAATACTTAGATTAAAACAGCTGCATTCTCTTGAAAAGCAAAAAATATATAGATGTGTGATTAGTTAAGTTTTGTGTCGGAGATATAGTCTTTCGTTTTGTGCTAACATTTGGGGACCAATAATGACCTTTCGTTAAGGCCATATGTATTTTCGCAACAGCTTAATTTTACGCGCTATGTGTTTATATGCTCGTTCGTATAAAATCTCGGATTAGCATCGGCATTTCGATCAACGTCCGAAAATATTTTCGTTCTAAAATTGAAAAAGTGATAACCTTAAGTGAAAGTTCTACGTTCGTTGACGTGCTGGCATTGCGTCCGACTCGTTTTGTATTCGCATTGCATTCGATCCCATACGCCGAAACTACTCTACTTACATCGCTTACATCAATACAATGAGTATAATACGTATAAGACTTTCAGACCCAAGCAGTAAAGAGCACAGTGTTTTGGCTATATTTCAGTTACGGCTGCGAGAAAAGATGATAAAGGTTTATGAAGTGATGGTGTTGTTGTTGCTACACTCAAACTGGTTTGTAGCAGCAGATGTAACTGAACGAAGTAATAAGACGGGACATAGAAGAGAATATAGCGATTGCTAGGACAAACCCATCAGAAGCGTAGGTACAACAACACCATCACTTCATAAACCTTTATCATCTTTTCTCGCAGCCGTAACTGAAATATAGCCAAAACACTGTGCTCTTTACTGCTTGGGTCTGAAAGTCTTATACGTATTATACTCATTGTATTGATGTAAGCGATGTAAGTAGAGTAGTTTCGGGATGGAATCTAACGCAATGCGAATACAAAACGAGTCGGACGCAATGCCAGCACGTCAACTAACTCAGAACTTTCACTTAAGGTTAATCACTTTTTCAATTTTAGAACGAAAAGATTTCTGGATGTTGATCCAAACGCCGATGAACGTATCGAATACTTTATATACGAACGAGCATATAAAAATACATAGCGCGTAAAATTAAGCTGTTGCGAAAATACATATGGCCTTAACGAAAGGTCACTAATTGGTCCTAATGTTAGCAGAAACGAAAGACTATATCTCCGACACAAAACTTAACTAATCACACATCTATATATTTTTTGCTTTTCAAGAGAATGCAGCTGTTTTAATCTAAAAATTTATCTGAAGTTAGTTTAATGAAAATGACTGATTACAATGAAAGTGTGAATTATAAACCAACATTTGACAAAAACTATTACATTACAAGCTTATTATTATAATGATGAAAAGTAATTGCAATTAGATGAAACACTTGAATATTGACTACCAGCAGTTGATATAGATATATATCTCCACTATAGTGAAAAACCAGGGATCTAAAGACTTTTAAGACTTTTTAGGCCCACAAATAAATTAAACAATATTAAGCTTAAATATTTAAAAATTCCTTGATAAACACCCACATTAAACACCCACAATAACAGTAGAGTACAAATATACCTTATATGCGTTACCTGGTACTCTTACAATAAGAAAACCATAAAAAAGTTAGCGTCAGAATATGGTTTATAATGGTCATTAAATGCCAGCTGCGCGGCAATTAAAACTTTGTACCGGCAAACTACAACCATTCGTATGAATCGACATTAGTGGTAATTTGCGAAGCTGACCCGAGTCGCCCATTATCCAACAGTTAGTAATAATCGTTTGGGGAATGCGTCCCTCCCTTCAAATTAAAGTTGTATCAAAAATAAACTCATCGAGCGATAACCAAAACAAGGAAATAATCCTTACAATTGTGGGAACAAGCCTGAGCATTTAAGAGAATAAACCGGTCATTTATGTGATGTATATGAAATAAAGTTTTTTTTTTGAACAATACCAAATGCAAAGGGAATAGTCCCTTCAATTAAGGGAATGGTCCGATCATATATTTGGAATAATCCTGTCATTTAATAATGAAATTATAGAACTATACCACATTTAAGGGAATAATCCCCAACATTAATTTAATGTAACAGAAATATAGATGTAGAACTATAAAATGCAAAGGGAATAATCCCTGTATCTAAGGGAACGATCCCACCAGATATGGGAATAAGCCCCTGATATTTAATTAATGTAGGATAAAAATTAAAAAGTCAGTAACCTTGCAAATCAGGGAATAATCCCGTCATTTATGGTCCACAGATGAGCTCAAAATGAAAACCATTTCTCTGGTACAAAAGTTAACTAGTCACACACATATATTTTGTATATTACCATACATGCCGGGAGGGGGGGTAGTGGGGTAACCCCTCTGAGGTCCGGACCCCTCCCCCCCCCCGCCGAGGCCGAAACGCCAGGGGGGTAACCCCGCTGGGGCTGGGTGTTGTATTTTGGTGTTAATGAGTTTGTTTATGTAGAAGAAAAAAACCAATTATTATGCCCAGAATATGAGCTCCAAAAATTAGATAACGAATTAATGCTTCGAAAAGGGTCTGTATTTTAATAATTTTTCTGCAAAAACTGCACTCATACGCGAAAAATGTGGCTGCGAGGACCAAAAAAGTCCTCACGACTAACCCCACCTAGGAAAATTTGGCCGGCCAGGGGGGATACCCCCCCGGGATGGCCACGACCCCTCCTCGTGGGGGGCCTCTACCCCCCTGGCATGACCGATCGCCGACATGTATGTATATTATGAAACCCACAGTGTTCGTGGGATATATATGGACTAAACAATTGTATTGATATAATTATAAAAAAACACGAGGCATCATTAGCCTTGATTTAAGTCAATGACACAATTATATGAACATTGAGCATCGGTCTGATACCACTTAGCCTCAAAACTGGACACGACATCACGACACAGGACATATTGTATAATGTGAATTTATTAACATATCGCGCTCTAGAGACAGCTGTACTGCGAAAATTTCAAAACTGTTCGTATAATCTGAATTGAAAATAACCTCAAATTTAGCTTCAAAGCAAATATATATCCTTATAACGACAATAATTCATACACCACCATGAACTAACTACCCAGTCATCAATGTGGATATTTCAAATTAAGCGTCGCAAAATGCTACCAATCCATTATACAAACCCACGAAGCTTTATGATAATAATAGTAACTAAGTAACAAACAGCAAACACATATATATAATCAAACGCGCGTTCTGAATACGATGAAACATGAAAAACGACAGATGGCTAAGAAAGATTATATATATTTGTATATTATTCAGTTGCTAAAATTTATACATATTCCATCGATACGTATATATATATATATAACTAGTAATAATAATTATAACTAGCGCTAATGTAGCAATAATTTCACTACTTTAAAACCAACCAAAGACTAAAATTTCAATTTACAAGCCAAGTGTGAGGACGCAGGAAAATATATATAATGCAATAATAGCTGAATTTCCACGAATTCTGCGAACTCAAAACTAAAGACAATGATTATAATAAATGTAATAATAGTTCAAATGAGGTAATACACGGAATGAACGAATGATGATAACACTTTGACTTGGCTTGGACATGTAAGATCATTCAGGTTTAGTAAATGTTATTATGCAAACGTCGTTACACTGACCTTCCGGATATCGGTATGCTCTGTTTGATACTAAACTTTTTTGTTGTTATACACATAGTACTAACAATAATTTTGAAATGAAAATTGCAAATATCTATTATACGGCATGACTGGTGTTCAACTGAAGCATATTCAAAAAATATACACATAGGTATTATAATCGTTGGCACGGAAACCCTAGGTTACACCAATCATTGATTCGCTTGCTGCTCCTGCTGCTACATTCTGGATTTATTTTGACATTTTTATTCATTTTCCATGGATCCCAACTTTTCTCTAAGGGAGAAACTGGATTTTTGGGCAAATTTTTTTACTAAAGTAAAAATTCAACTCTATTTCAGAATTGTTCCAAAATTATGTTAGTGTGGCAGATTTTTATATATTAATTAGCATAAATTTCATAAAATACTATATACTAACTGTATTAGACAAACTGATTTTTCAGAAACTTCAATGAAATGAGAGTTACATAAAGCCCTAACCACAAATCGCATTTGTTTCAGACACATTCCGCGCTTACTTTATTGTGAAGACATTTTGCCCAACAAAAACTTGCCTATCGTAGGTGTCAAAATTTTAAACTCATACTGCACCTATCTACCCAGCGGTCTCAGCTTGGTGTTTAGAATAATTAGAGCACTTATAATTAGGGGCTTAAAATGGGACACCAGATGAGTCAACCGTTTAACACTCAAAGCAGTACAGGGCTTTGTAGAATCCAATGTTCGTTATGGTTTTCAAATGTTTGTGAGATTCACACTGATTTAGACAAGTGTACATTTGTTCACTACTCCCACTCAAACATGAGAGGTAATATGTTAAACTTATAGAGCCAAAAGCATCCAAAACATTGTTTCTTAACCTGCGTGACAGATGCAAGGAATTTAACTCTCCTCATAATTTATTGAGCAATAATGCTCTACTCTGAGGCAAAGACCCAAATGCGTTTCGAAAACTCTTAAAACTGGTTAGATTTCTCAAGCTACTTGAAATTTCACAGAAACTTATAGGTGATATAAGTAGAGGTATTCACTCCGTTTTTTGTGATATTAGTTTACTGTATCGAAATGAAATAGTTTCTTGTGTACAGTTATACTAATGCACAAATATATAAATTACTTAATACAATAATACAAATTTATTCAGTTCCTATGGTACATACGAGACTTTACATTTACTGCAGGGTTCTGCTTCTGAAACGCGTTCATACGACTCAAGAATGAATAATCATTAAACGTCGTCCGCGCGGCATGCTTACTAGCGTTCGCATAGCTCTGCCATATATTTTTATAGTAAGACAAATTTTAACTGTATTTTTTAATTTAAAATATTGTATTTTTACACAGTAAGCTACGCTATTGTTGTTATAACAAGTTGAGACTAACAAATTGAAAATGTACAATTTCAAACATACCGAGGTGAACAAAGCCTGATTAACCAGGCAAGTACGAACGTAGCCTAGTGATAATTTAATATAATTTTCATTTTTCACTTCACGATATCTAGTAGTAAAACAACGTTTTATTTATTTATACACTAATATTTCTAAATTTATTACGTATATATGTATATATTATATTTGAACTAGCATCAAATCTGTCACGCCAAACCTACATGTTTAACCATGTATGTATATACCTCTTTATGTATATATTTGTGGTTGTACATATTCAAATTCGCACTGCAAATCACAGTTGACCACTAAAGTGCTTTAATTATTCATGTAATTGGAGCTTATTTTATATATTTTTAGTCGACACTAGATGCTACGCTGTGAATGGTGGAACGAAAGTCGCAGTTTAATTGGAAAAATGTTAAAATATAATGTAATACATGGAGCCAGCTAAGTAATTAACGTATAAAATAAACAATATTAAAATCTTTAGTTAGTAGAGTTGGATTTTAAAGGTGGATTCCCAATCGGTTGAACCCAATAAAAAGAGACTGTCGTGGGATTCTATCAACCGTTATTAAGCTTAAATTTTGTATACGTAGTTATGTTGCGTCTGCCAGACACTTCGAATTGACACAGCTGCGGCGAGCGAATTAATGTTTGACGTGACCTAACGGATTTCAATCCGACGATTACAATTTCATTATTGTTCCGTCGACTAGCGTTTCCCGATTTATTTTAATGGCAGCTGCCAGTTATCAAACTTTTACAACACACAGCTATGTATATAATTATACATTTAACAGCAATTAAATAATGCACAAAACATAACCAAATATATAATCTGATGTGTCTATCGAAACAGACAAGATTCAATAGTTGAGCCAAAACTGTATTTACAAGATGAATTACTGATATATTTATTACAAACAACGAAAATAGGTTAAACCTCCAGCTCCAAAACTTTGTTAACCAAACATCCCTACCCATTCTGCTATAATTATTATTCATTTCCTTCTTTTAAAATTTGTCTTACCATAAAAATATATGACAGAGCTCTGCGAACGCTAGTAAGCTTGCCTTGCGGATGACGTTTAATGATTATTCATTCTTGAGACGTATGAACGCGTTTCAGAAGCAGAATTCTGCAGTGAATGTAAAGTCTCGTATGTACCATAGGAACTGAATAAATTTTTATTGTAAAAACATATCCCAGCTATATATGAACACAGGTTATCGTCCGTTTAGACAGCATTACAACAAAGGAATATTCTTTTGCATAGACGCCTTCCAAATATGTATATAGTTACAATAGCCGTTTGGTTTGTTGAAAATATGGTCGAAGACAGTCAGAGCTAAATTTTCAGAAACAATTCTACATTTTACTTATCGTATAAAATCAGGGGCGTAGCCAGAAACGTGAGCTCACTAGATTTGCTATTTGGGCGCAGCAGGTACCTGGCGCGCATAAAGGGAATGCTTCAAAGTTTATGTCACTTTTCACAGGGGAGGGGGCATAGATGATCGCACGGGCGAGCACACCGCTGTTTAGAACGTTTGAACTTTAAACGATTCCTCCATTAATGTTTATTCCAGCATCATATTTGGGAGCGCCACTATTGGCAAATTCCCAACTGCCGGTAAAATTATAATAAACGCTAGTAAACAAGGCAAAATAGTGCGCGATTTTAATAGTTGTGTAATGAAAATGCCATTTACCCCTTTTTCTGGTTTATATTTCGTTTATTTACTGGTCTGTTGATATTGTCATGTTTCTATATCTATGTATTTTTTATATTGTCTATATAAGGCTGGCAGACGGTGTTGCAGTCAGGCTATTCCTTAATGGTTGGGCTCGCTATGATGGACTTAACTCCGGATGCAAAATCCTTCGAGCTGCAACATCTAATGACCGGTATTAAACGATTTACTACTAATTTGTACAGTGACAGCCGAGGATGTTCAAAAACTAATACGTATAAATAAAACAATGCTACACCGTCGGCATTATTGCATTTGTCTAAACCATACGCAGCGAAAAGTAATACAAGACACAACTAATAAAGAGATATATTTTGTGCAAAACATCACTATGATTATCCTTTTTTGAAGACATTTGGTTGAATACAAAACCGATGTATTCGTTAACGCACAAAGGCTCACCTGTTTAGTTGGGAGCACATTTCATATAAATGTTAAGTTTTGGCACTTTCCTTACAGCGGCGTTATTTTTTGAAATATATTTATTTTTGACAAAATTACATATATATATCTGGTCTCGAAAATTAAACATGATATATGCATAAATGATCAACGCTTTTTTTACATGATACAATCTTTTTCTGTCGAAATTAAAAAACACATATATATACATATGAGGCACATACAAAAATATCACTTGTCTCCGAATGATATTTAGTTGAATAAGTTCTCACTCCGTCGAGGAGTTGAATGAAACCACCAGCACTATCACCGCCAGTAAACCAAAAACAAATAAAATATTAATAACAAAATATTACATAAATTAAATATATATATATGCAATAAAATTTCAAACGCGACGTAAACTCTGAGATTTACATTCAGGCGTCGCAACATGACACCGCTACATTTAAAATTCATAACGAAAATGAGAAAAATTTTCAAATAAGGTCAGAGTAGTCCTAATTGCTATTTGATACAAAATTAAGCAGGATATCACAGACGTAGAGTTAACATTTATAAGGCAAAAACAAATAAATAAACTAAATCAACGTCAAATCAACGGGGTTCATTTTCGAGCGAACGATTTCAAATTTATACTATTATTTGGTAAAAAAATTGGTTTTCGCCTTTTAGAATATTTGTATCGTTGTTCTTGTTGTATATATATAAACGATCAAAATTCGCTCAAATGTGCGAGCCGTGACTAGCTGGCACTGAAATTATCAATAATATATTGAAAATTTGGGACAATTACAACTATTCTGTAGCTAGGAAACATAGAGAAAGAACTTTAGGTTGCGCCAATCGTAAACTCGTGCAAAATAAAAAAAGACAAATTTCCATGTTTATTCCGTTCCGTTATATTCGTTCCATATTTATATATAACAGTTACAAAGTAAAACGTTGGGGACCCCAGATGCCAAGCTTCGTTGTTAGTAGTTTTGCGGGAATTTATACAGAAAATCATTGGAGCAGCGCAGACACAAATAGCTTGGCCACAACTATATTTTACGTGTGGCATAAAAATTTACAAAAATCCATCCATCTATTGCATAGTTATGCGTGAAATATATAGACAATACGATTTTTTTGCACAATGAGCATTATATTAGGAAACCCCGCTCGCTACGTTTCAAATTCATTACACTGCCTTTTTAAAAAATAATCAATATTGCTGTTGTTACAAACTTTTTCGGCCTAATATAGTGATAATACATACATATTACGATATAGTAATGTGTACGTAACAACGATAATTAAATATGTACGTTTCTGTGACCACTACGCGCATAGGCGAGTTGTAAACACCTAGCTATTAACCAATTTTCAAAGCAGAGTACGGCTTAAATCCCTCAAACATACATACCGAAACAGCAACAGTCGGTGCGGTCGAGGTTATCCATGTTACCCTAGTACGGAAAGCTCCAAAATCCGAAGACAAAGCACTATGCGTAAGGTCGTCGAAACTGGTTGTTAAGGGTTTATTTTTAAATTTGGTGCCGCACAGAAATTTAAAAATTCAAATTCTTTACTAAAATATTTATATATAAATAACCCACTATGTATATATATAATTCATTCATATATTGTGTATCATATATCTGTTAAAAATTGATATTTTATCACGAACAGCAGCAGTATTGTATGATTATATTATTTATATATTATAAAATTCGCTAGATAGAAAACATACCATCTGGCGTTGCTAAAATATATTATTTTCTTATTAAAATATGCGAATGGTATTTATTTTAAAGAAAATTTCAATTTCGATAGCATGTTCATTAAATTTAGTAATTGCTATTATTATAACAATATTAAAAGAAGCACGCTCCGAGCTGTCAAATCTTGTATACATATATAGACAGCATATAACCATGCGTAAGGAACTATATATCAAGCGATATAATTATGCACAAATACAAGCATTTCTTACAGACTAATATCTACACCCAGGGTGAATATCCGCGCCAGATACAATAAAATAATTTATAATATGTATGTGTAAACCTTCCATATTCCGACATCTAATATTCCAATCTACCATGTTAGCTTATATTTTTGTTACTTTTGAATGTGGCTCTACCAAACTTTAACTGTACAAAAGCTGAAAACTCATCACCAGAATACGCAGCCTTGTAACCGCCGAATTTTGTCCAACGCGTCCAATTCCAAACAATAGTAACGTCTGTCACTAGGCAATTAATAGAAACAGTAAGCCTTTTATTTTACAATCACCTAGGGAGAAATTGCTTAGAGTAAAACCATGAGAACACATCGTTTAAACATATTTTTACACGACGATTGTATTGGGCTAACCAAAATACCAAACAACCCGTGCAGCGTCTGATTACACCCGCCGCCAAAATTAATAACGGTCCTACGTGAAATGTACGCAGGGAGAGCGCTCAAACGTCCCACTTGTTTACTGACAAACGTAGAAAAATTAACTGATGGGACTATAATAAAATGAATGTAAACAACCGGGCCCCTCCACTTTTGAAGAGCTTGTGATGTCCCTGAATCCAGAACAATAAAATATTTTATTAACTAACACATGCTGGCAGGCCTGTTAGAACATACGTCACACATATATCATAGAGCGCAAATTAAAAGATACACAGAGGATAAGTTTATAAAATGTTAAACCAGCCATGGTTAATTACATCCACTTGCGGATGATCATAGGTTTTCATCCAATTTCAGAAAAGTTCCTAAACCTACTTTAGTTAACACAAATTTGAACTGCTTCAAGTTTTGAGTCTTTACAAGGTTCTTTACCACTTACATGTTCTGGCAAAACTTCCATACGTTGACTACGCGAGTGCTTTCAAACATCGCATTTGAACTTTCCTTTGTGTAGTTTCAAAGATTGACCTCTAATATTTGTACGGCATAGTTTGTAGAAATCTGCAGACTGAATCCAAACATATCCATGCCGAAATTTATAAACCATCGCCACATCGAAATGCAGTGGTCTCAGCTCCAATGGCATTAATGTAAGAGTATTTAATCGGTTAACATAATAAGACTGTGGCTGTAGGCCGCATTACCCGCATAATTTGCGCAAAAAGTAGCTACGTACTGTTGCAAACCTTCAACCGAATCAATATCTGTCACATAACAAATATGTCAAGAGTTGGGATGAGTTCTCCAAAATTGGTCTTAGGTATGACTTATGCAATTGAATTTCAACGCTGTTCCTTAAAAAGTATCTAAAAAGGTTGTTTGCGGCACGGTAGGATTTCTTACAAATCAAGCTGCAGGGTGAGTAAAATTTTAGGTTATTGCTTCACAGTAGCACCAAGATCGCGGCAATATGTACGCAGTGCGGCACTGTAAAATCTGGTACGTTTCATGTAAGAGCTTTCAAGGGTAAGATCCTCAGCAGAATTTACATTAAAATGTCATGCTTAATTCTAAATTTTGTATATATTAAAACACAATATGTGCAAAATGTGCACAAACAGTATTTAAGCATGCAAAGTGTACTACTCTCGTTCATCATGCACAAAATCTGTATTATACGGTTCAATAGAACTTCAACATTTCCTGTTTTATGCCACATTTTTTAACATACACTAACGACTATAATATAACAGAGGCACAATAATACTATTAGTTAAATTTAAACAAATTACTTGAATTATTATTAATTTTAATAAAATCTTCCTCGAAAAAGATGTCGCCATCGCCCAAAACCGCACAAAATACAAACTTATGAGTATTTCCCGATCAGACGCGCAATTACCGACAAAACTTCTTGCAGACCCAAAAAACCACTGACGGTACTATATAATGTACAGTTACATTCAGAATACTGAGCGCTCAAAAATCGAACAATTTCGTTCGATTTTGATTGTTTTCGCTTAAACGAGAATCGATTGTTTGCCATTAATTTAACGAAGTTCGAATACGTTAATATAAAAACCGTTCGCAAAATGTTAGCTTGCATCTAATTTAACGAATTTCGTTTAAACGATGATCGTTCGATTATGATATCGTCCGATTTCGTTTACGTTCGATTTGATGTGCACTTAGTTCTGATTGTGTAACATGTGCAAAAGAGACATAAACAATCAATATCTAAATGCCAAACATAAAAAATACGGTTGACTATGATTTTATACTTCATGCGAAGTTTCTGTATAACTGCAAGAGAGAGAACTTTGTATGACTACCGTATTTCAAAAAAATTGGCGTTCAACTTCGGACACGGGCTAAGCTTAGGCTTATAATTTATTCATAGATGGAAAAGGTTAATCCGATCACCCTAGTGAAAACGCTGTAGAATTGAGGTTGAAATGGCCCCGTTTTATCATAATGAACAGTTCATAAGCTGTTCCGTGAAACAATTTAGACTTTGTTGTTAGACAGTCCTCCTTATTCCACATTTTATTGGGATCCAAATTCCAGTATTGTTCATACAACACACAGTAAAAAATGTTTGGCTAAGAAAAAACCCACACAATAATACTAACCTCTGTTTTTCTTCTAACTGAACAACGAGGCACAGCGAGCGACGGCTGATATTTGAGCATGACGAAAAACACATGAATCGGACGTGTTCGGTTGTGTAGTCTTGGCCCGATGGTGGAAATCGTACCGGAATAACGAGCGAATGATAGCCGGTTTGCGATGATTTTTCGTAACACATTTTCGCACAATGATCAAGGACTTTATTTCCGGCAGCCCGCGGCAGCGATCTACCGGAGCCCTCGCAGTGTGCCCGAACAAACCAGTCAGGGTTTGTTAAATTATCTAAAACAATAATATTATTTGAAAGACAATTAGTTTTAGCAATTATTTTTGTTTTTCAAAATAAAATATAAAGAGCTACATAAAATGGTTGTAACACTTTGCTGAGCTATAAAATGTCGGTCGTTGTCGGTTAATATTTAGATCGCATTGGATTAAACAAAAATCTGAGATTTCAAATTGATGGATTTTCTGCCCTCGCTAGCATACTAGCGGCAGCTGCAATACTGTAATCAACTAATGAAAGTATAGTAATAAACTTGATTATGAGAACAGCTCAAACGACAATTTTTTCAAAAGCAAAATTTTATATAGTTCTGTTTCTTGGCCTCGAAAAGTGACTATTAAAAGTGGAGAAGTTACGGCTTAAGTCCTCCCTGCAAGGTCTTATATGAAACAATCGTTAAAACTAATATTTTAAGCACTTATGTTCTGATATCCATCCCATAGTATTGCGTCTGGCTCCTCTCGCCATTCAATGAATGGTGAGAGGTAACCAGTTTTTATGGGATACACAATAGTTCTAGTAATATATATATAGATACTTGGGGAGAACTTGGCGATGAGAATATTAGATATCGAGGGGGTACTTCTAGTCGTTTTCCTTTTTGCTCAGCAGCCTTTACTCAAGCAACTGCATTAGACCAAAATTTCCATATTATAAAGTAAGAAACAGTGTCCCCAAAGAAAATGAAACTGTGTTTATGGATTCTAGCACGTTTTTTTAAGTGAAACCTTGATTTTCGGATAGCGTTAATACCGACACATGAACGACAATAGGTTATAACTGCAACTGTTTCATACATTGTCACATTTAAATGCAGCCAAAGTCAAAATTACATCACAGATACATGGCTCCAGTGCTAGCAGTAAACTAAACCATGGGTGTTGCCGCGGTGGCCCCCAGTTTACATAATACAAAGAAAAAGAAAGCTTTTTTCAAACGTGTCGACCTCTACAAAGCATGGGTTCTCACAGCTAAAATTTTTGGCGACGCCTTTGGAAGACAAATGAACCTTATCCGATTCTGTGAGCGTGGAACTGAGCCATGATTGCCGCTACAGGGCTGCGAATCTGGCTTGCGAATATCGGCTCGCTTCCACTACTGTCACATAATATTAACCGTGTACGTAATAAATAATAAAATGTGCGTACTTTATCTTGGGAAAATTTGTAATATTTTAAAATCCATCATTTTATGATGAGATTATTATCTCCATTTTCCCATAATACTAGTAACTAGCTAACCAGGTTCAAACGGAGCGATTGTGGTTTTACCAAATGGTCATTTTGTGCCATAACTTGTAACAGGCTTTGTGTTTGATGTACATACGACACTAAGACATCAGCAACATTGATCCCGTTGAAAACTGTAAAACCTCGCCGACATTAAACCGTCGAAAACAACTGAAAACGCACAAGTATTCGTGCTAGACTCTAGATAACCAAACTATCGTATCCATCGCACCAATAAGCCTATTCACAGAACAATCTTCATGCCCTTTACGCAATACATAACCAAGTTACTGGAGACAGACTACATAATATTATTATTCTGCCGATCGGATTCATTGACTCTAAACCAATTGAAAACATCAAAAGGCATGAAGTTTTCGTGCTGGACTCTAAATAATCAACCCATCGAATTCAGCATACCGAAAAACCTATATAGACCATTCTTGGTGCCCTGCACGCAATAGATATATAACTAAAAATGAAAGCTCATTACATTTTGGAAATCTGGTACGTCGACTGTTAAACCCTTGAAACCACATGAACAAGTATATAGTATAGTAAAGTTGGGCTCTAGATAGCAAAACCATCGCGTCCGGCGTGCTTGATTACCTAATAGGCACTCACTGTACGGTAAAAAAGCAACATGTCGCGAAAACTTAAAAATCGCTAATTCTGGCAAAGGGTTGACGAAGCATATTCAACCCCACAGCAGCCCAGGGAGTCATCCCACAAAAAATTGAGGTCAGCAAAGTTGTAGAGGTCGATGAGCTGATTCTTACTTTTTCGATGCGAAGTCTATGCCGAGAGATATGGGCTGCGAAATAGGTATGGCCAGATATAGCAAAGAGAACCCTTAAAAATAATATGTTTGCCATTTTTGACCCTGAAGATGGGGTCGGAGCTGTTCGCGTTTAAGTAAAGAGCCCTTCTCATTAGTTTTGGTATCGAATAAAAAATTTGTCAAAATCCATATGTCCGAGGATAAGTTATGAACGACAGAAACAGACAAGAAGAAATTTTCACGATTTTCCTTCTGGGGCCGTCAGTGAAAACTCCGCTCGCGCCTAAAATTTTAAACTAAACTAAAATTTTAATTCATGTGTTTGAACTATCTGTTGCGATAATAAGAACTTTTACCACACCACTGTTTACACAATAGCTAAGAGAATAATTATTAATTATGGCACCTCGAGAAGAAAATCATATCCCTATAAGACATACTAGAACTAAACCTTGTACAAAAATCACACGTCAAATAATTGGCCTTAGCATTTGTGGCTTAGAAATTTTAAAATTTCACCTCCTGGCAAAATTCAGGACCCGCTTTGCAGTTCTGAACTAAAGCCCCGGTTTATGCCCCCTATCAAAATTTTCAGCTAATGGATAAGCCAGAATTAATATTGCTTCTTTACCATACATTACTTCAATCATTAACAGCAGTGCGCGCAATGTGATACTGTAAAACATTTTAAAATCAACGACCTTATGAACGGGATAAAAGCACAAATCATACCTTTATCTTCAAACGCATGATTCTTGCATCGCGTAACTGGAATAGCGACATCCTGCGAGCTGCCGAACACAACAAATACACGCAGGTGAACACGTTTCCAATGGCGTTGGAAATGAGCCCAGTTTCGATAATGAATCTCGAGCGGAATAACGTTTTTCACTTTTGCAAACAGCTTATTCATATCAGACGAATACTGAAACAATAATAAATAATAGGCAATAATTCATAGTTAGCTGCACCGGTAGACTATCCCTAAAATATGCGCGCAGCTTGTGATGTTTATATAGTTTAGTGTTATGTAGGCAACAGACTGGCACAGTGGAGCAGTTGGCAGAGCGTCGGACTATCCATTATACTGACGATCAGTGCGTGTTCGAACATGGGCCTGGATGACTCATATTTTCATCCTCGGTCGGCGAATAAGTTGCATTATTGAGCGAAAATATACGCAACCTGTGGGTATCCGCTTTGGTAATATACAGCTTTGGACATACATGTTCGTGGGGGTTACCCCGCCTGAGGGTTCGGACCCATCACCCCTGCCGACATGCTAACCCCTCAACACCCAGGCTACTGCACAGGACATCAGATCTCGAGCATATATAGCTCCGGACCTCATACGGGTCGAACAGATGGGAATACGCAGTTCGGCACCGTACAGCTGCATACTTTATTTTCATTGGGGTAATATTATGAAATACTGTAACAAAATGACACAGATATATTATGAGCAGTGGCTATTAAATGTAATGATAGCAATTAATACAACTTATAAAACAGAACCCGTCGCGAATGTACGTTTCTTCGCTTGGGTTAATGTAAATATAACTGAAAATACGTTTAAAATTTCATTTCTCCTGGTTACTGATACAAACCCGACCGCACGGTGAGCAGAGCCACGTGTACCTAGTGTAAACCTTATTTATGTATCTTTGTTAGAAATAGCAAATACAAATACAAATAAGATTAGTTTAATACACCATTGTATCAATAGAAATATCTCACCAGATAAGGCACAGTTTTCTTCGAGCTCGCAGCCTTCGGCGCTGGAAATGAAAGTTCAAGTCCGTGGTGACCGCCAAAAGAACGACTACAAAATGAATAGTATAAAAGAGTATGTAAATACGAAAAAATACGATAATCATGATAGGTATTTAGTCAAAATACTTAACATTATTTTGTGATTTTTGCAAAGTGGGGGCGGCATTTTCGGCCCACTAAGCCCACTGCCGACAAAAATTAACGTGTAAACACGACAAAATCCAGCAAAAAAAATGGCCCCCCGGGAGAATGCGTCACCCCACGTAGGTAAGCCGGGGGACCCCCGGCTCAGGCCCATCGACTATAATTGCCGAGGTTTGGACTAGCCAACGCTCTTAGTCAAAATCATAGTAAGTCACAAAAATGAACGTAAATACAACTGTGTATATATATTAGGTTTATTCCATTTTATCGAAATTAATAATGCGCTGATCGTAATCAACGGACTGGTCCTTCAAAATAATAGTTGTAATCCGGACCAGTGCGATAAGCAGGTCAGGTTGATTGCTAGCTAAATCATCGGGATTTTTCAGGATTGCAACGTTTCCGTAACAAATTATTAGCTTCGCACAGAGGATCTGAACAAGGATCAAAACGTCGAGATATTTCGGAACCGAAAAATTTATATCGTGAACGGGATCAAAATACCGGGATGCCGCGGGACCTGTATCGAAATGAGCAATCATGTACGATCCCTATGTTCCACCAAACCAAAGTTTGTACTACATGTTACTGGCCTGTCCACAGCCCTTCGAAAAATGAGGGAGAACTTCGGGGGCCCCCATGTTCATTCTCGGGGGAAATTTAAACTACGGAAATTTTGCGTAAAAATACTAAATATTTCTAATTTTCATGTAATTTTACTACCGTGAATGTATTTTCAAGCTAAAAACTATATTTTAGCATTATAAATAGTGCTAATTAATGTTTAAAAATCAGCAAACCAAAAATATAAATTTTCAGTCACAAAAAAAATTTGGAATTAGTTGAACATGGGTATCTCGGCCGAGGGGGAGGGACGTACACGGGTAAAAATCTCACGAACATGGAGAGATGTGGAAAGTAGGGGGTCCTGTCAGGATGATAAGTGAAATCTAATAATTACATAGATAACTGTATGTGACAAACAGAAATAATAGCAGATCTTTCGCGAATAATTTTTGCTTTTAAAAAGTTCTTTTTTTGTTTATAACAGTGTACTCATCAGCAATCAATATCATGAAAATTTCTGGACACAGCTGCAAACTTGGTTTTTATATCATGGTGGATCCAAAAATTTGACGAAGGCGGCGATTGCGGGGCTCGATTCCCCCTTCCCCTTTGCATCCGTTAGTGAGCGAATCGTTCCAGAAAAAACGAAGAACAGTTCACGAAAAACTCGCAAATAATAATGGTTGAAAAGCTGCTAATATATTTGCATACGATTCACGAAAGATTTGCTTTTAATTCTCTCATGGATACCGTAAAAACCAGTATGTACTTACTGAACGATTTTCTTGATTATAAATTATTTCATTAAAACTTTTGGAAATTATTATTTTATTACAATTATTTTTTGTGATTTATATTTTCGAAATTGTCATTTATTATAATATTGCTAAGATAGAACAAAGTGATGTCGGTATGTTTGATTTTGGGACTAATCGCCACCAAAATACCAAATGACTTATAAGCTATAGGTATGTATATAAGTCTAACTGTTACTAGAACCAAAAATGTTAAATCCAAAATCCGTTTTTGAACCTGTGATATTTGTATGGGCAAAGAATGGCCACAAAAAGACTTACTGCGAAGGCACTTGAGATACATCCTGAGTTGAATCCAGTGGAGTCGCTGGCGAAATAGACGGTGGATCCGATGCGTTCTAAACAGAAAAAACATACAATTTCAACTAATTTCATTCAAACAAAAGTATACAGTCTACCATAGTTCTAACATATTTTTTCCCATTATCGAGTAAATTTTCTTTTATTTTATATATATCATGCTGTACATATCTTTAAAGTTGCATAAATAAGTGCAAGTTAGAGGACTGCCAACATTTCAGATAAAGTCTGTGGAAACTGACTGGACGTAAACTCTACATCCAAACATTTTACACTAAACAAACCCAAGATTTCAGTAATTATGTATTCGACTGATATCAAAAAATATCGGACGAAAGTTTTTGGAACACAGAAACACGGAAGTTTTGTTATTTCACAGATTTGAGTAGAACAGAATTCAAGAATAAATAGAATTTGTGAACCACACAGCGCTAGATTGGCTTAGGTTTCGAGCACTAGAGCCCGGGCGGCGGCTACATTGTATAGAAAGAAATAATAATTATTTTCGCCGCGACAATATTAAAATTCCAGCGGCAGTGCTGCCGACAAAAATTAAGTTTTTCTTTCATTTGGCTACCGAGACAAGTTAAGCAATAACTGGACGAAATTCAAAACAACTTAAGGTGACGCATTTTAAACTAAATAATCAATCTCGTTGTAATTTCAAAATGTAAAACGACTGTCTTCATAGGTCAGCCTGCGAGACTGTTATACTTGTTATCGAAATTTAATTAACGTAAAATTTATTCACAAAACGACAAAATAACCAAATAAATCAATACTTACTGCCGGACTCACAGAGTTAGAAAATGTACCAGGAGAAATGCCAGATACATTCAACGCTGCATAAGCATGCGATGACAGATTATCGCAGCTAGCTCTGACTTGATTTCGTGATCCATATTCCTGAAAAAACAGCAAATATTGTACATACATTATGTAACACCAGAATCTTGTCATATCGCTAACAACATGAATTCTAAGAGTGTTGAATATGTAATCTAGACAGACGTACACTGCTATGTTATATTGACCATCAACACATACAGAAAGCCGAATATTAGGGTAGGGGTAAAACCCGGCCCAGGCCTCAGGAGTAAAAGCCGGCCCTGCCAAGGGTAAGAACTTGGCCCGACCTCAAAAGTAAAGAGGTCGTATTAAAATGAAACACTGACAAGAACTGTATTTATTTTGTTTCAATTTTAAAACTGAATTTGGAGATGCCGAACATCAACTTCAATCTTCTCTTCATACCCAAAAAAATGTAAGCACTAAAATTAAGCAGAATTGAGGCTAAAACCCATATAAGAGTCCAAAATTTCAAAATAATAATTTTACATAGTTAATTTTTTATAAAAATTTGCCAAAGCGGCGCGTACATTAGTTCCCGCAAATTGCCAAAAAGATCGCGTATTTATAGTGTCGTCAGTCAAAAAAACACCAAAATGAGAAAAGGTCCCCGAAAAATTGCCCTATTACATTTATATTTTTTGCCATTTTCCAGAAGATGTAACTAACTTACTAACCAATAGACCAATCGAGGTTATTTTTAAATGACCGCCAATAGGTCACCTACAGAATCAAAAAAATACAGTTAAGCTAATTATATATAAGTTATGTAAAAACAGTTGGAAGCACAATCAGTCTGTTCGTGAAAAACCGGAAACGGGGAGAAATATATATAGCAATGAGTAAAAAGCCATGGAGGAATAATTTTAAAAATATCAACAGTCAAAAGTCCTATGGAATAGCGAAGCCAAAATTAGCGATTTGGGAATAGGTTTTTCCTAATGTTAAAAAACCGCTGTTTAAAAACCGGCCCTGAAGCCGGTACACCAATATACAAACGAAATCATCGTTAAAGTTTTATGATGGCTGAACATCGTACATCACCACCCCCCATGCCCGCAGTCTCATATGTGGCGCGGAAACAAAAATATGAGAAAGACTGAAAAGCTATGAATAATTTTGTTTAGGACGGTCTGGGGATTCCCAAAATGTTGTGGAATTACCGAATCAAATTTGGTACCAAACGAATCCACTGGACGATAACTATCGAATAAATTAAACGTTAACCATGCTTTTCCAATATTTCGTCAATAATTTTTAGCAAAAACAAAATTTATAGGGTCCCAAAATCAATTTCCCCGTTTTTCGGTACAAACCTTCATTTTTCCTGTCAACAATTATAGGCAAAAATTCCTGCTTTACAACGATGCTTATAACCAAAAACTTAAAATCCGCTGTATTTAAATTACATATACAATGATTATTCACAATAATAACAATTAATAAGATATAAAAAAAGTGAATTATAAGTCGGAGCTCTAGTGTCTACGACCACGGAAAAAGGCAAAAATGTGGTACAAAGCTTCGAACAGTTCATTCTTTGCATTAAAACTCGCACTATATTTCGATATTTGAAGTCGCGCTGCACGTTAGCGTTGATATAAACTGCGACAAATAAAGAATAGGTTAATTTTCCCTGTCACTACATTTTTCCTCGTTTTACTGTTTTCTCTACCGTTTTTCTATTTTCCTGTTTTGTGTGACCGCGTGGACCCAATTTTGTGACGTTTCCAAAGGGATTTGTGGATTCTCTTCGAGAACCGACGATATAGGTAGTCATCCAATTAAATCATCCAATTAAAACTGAAACCAATACAGCAAATCAAAAGCATAAACCGTCTGACATACCGCTCCGGCTGATGGGTTATTTGCGAGAAATTCCTGAGGCTGAGGGATCTGTCGAAAATTGGAAGAACTATACGTTCCGAAAGAGGTTGCGTAACCGCTTTCAAACGGTAAAGCATTACTGCAAGTAGCCGACGTTTTGGCGTTGTGATAGGTAGTATACGTTGATCTTGGATGTTCATGGCTGTTTGATATAACTGTTGCCGGGCCGTAACAACACGTTTCACTGTCATAAGGTAGCTGTCCTTGAGGAAATTGAACTAAGGGTTTAGTCTGTGGCGGCTGAAAAGATAATAATATATACGTAATGTATGTAGTAATAGTGTAGGCGATCGGCCGGAAAAGGCGGCGCCGTCCGTGTAAAATTTGACAACCGGCCGGCCAACGAAAAATCCGGCCGGTGCCCAACACTACTTTGGCTCAGTCAAAGCCTAATGTCGTTAATCCGTTAATCGATTATACTATTTTACCATCATTCGGCGCAGGTCGTCAATGCGGTACGAATGTATATATAGATTAAGTGTTTGATTTTCAGCAATCATAAGTTTACACATTTGGAAATAATCTATAATGTATTGGTGTAGTGGCGCACTTGTTTTTGAAGCACATAAAACGAACTTAATGGTAGGAATGTGGTCATGCTAGGGGCTTATATTTGCAAATATTATATCCGTTATGTAAGTATCGTCGATAGCGGATATAAACCGAGAGATATGTCGGTATACATTTGAACGCGAGCCTGCCTTCCAAATGAAAAGGTCTGGCTTTTACCATGTTTATGCAACAAAAATACAAATAAAGTAGCCTAGAGTAATATCCGATTTACACTTATTCCATAAGCATTAAAGGCCGCCACGTAGCTTTGGCCCCTACAGGCTTCGTTTTAAAATGTAAGCTGTTTTCGAGGCTGATTGGCATAGATTAAGTATGTTGTTACACTATAATAATAACTGCAGCGTGAAGAGCATTGTGGTTTTACACGTAACTATGTAGTGGATGAATATAATTTTGTGCATAATCAACAGAGAAAGCAAACATTTGTTTTTGTTATTTAAGCGACGGAATGAAAATTCAGCTTAGGCATACAGGCGTTTAATTAGTTATCTTTTTTTAATGTTTAGCGAATAAAAACTTTATCATGACTGTACGCAAAGACTTTGAACAATAGGTCGGAAGGGGTTAGGTGCCTTTCTTGTTTTTGATATTTTAGTGAGTGAAATGAGAAAGGGCATGAGCGAATACTTTGAACAATAAACAGTAAGGGGTTCAGTGTTTTGCTTGTTATCGATATTTAAGTGAGTGAAGTAACGAAGGCCATTGTTATGACTGAAAAAGCATTTTTAGTTTATAACAAATTTATAAAAATTGATCAAAGTTGCCAAGGGTTCATTTTTTCCAAATCAAGTTCAATCAATTTTTTAAAACTTGTTTTTGTCAATTTTCTTGAGCGAAATATACAGCAGGAGACTTCGAAACAATTCACTACAGGCAGTATTTCACAAAATTAACAGAGTGTCCAAATGGGGCGAGCCAGATATGAAAAATAGAATTTTTATCTCCCCCAGAAACACAGTTAGCCTTATTTTAGGGGTATATGAAAGCAGCTAGGTACTGGAAATAGTGATTACAAAGTTACTAGAGAGGCCAATTTGATTATACTTGTATTTAACAGCTCTAAATCGCACCTTGGACGAGCCAGATACGAAAAAACGAATTTTTTGGACTCCAGAAAGACGATTAGCCCAAGTTCCAGACTAACCAAATCTGAATACCTGCATTTGACTACAAAGTGGCAATTTGGGAATTTCAGGTATCCTGAGAGCTCCCGAGGGCGTACCACAGAGCCACCGGTACCAAAAAGTAAAGCCAAAGATACATTATTTGGACAAAATGTAGTTCAAAGTCCGCCAACCAGCAAGGTTGAACCAAAAAACCGGGGGGTTTAAATACCTAAATCTGGTCAAAATCATAAATCTATACCACCTAGATAGGAATGTTGGACTTAGAATTTTTTAAGCAATTGTCCAATTTGCATAACACACCATTTTTAAAATAATTCTAGTCCCTCAATTTTCAAAAATCTCATTCAAATAATTGTTTTAACTTATCCCTCGCTCAATACGAAAAACTTCGCGTATCCAAATTTTGAATTTTTTTCCTGGGTCTCAAAATACGTATGTTTAAACATGAGATTAGTCCGCCATCTTTAATGTTAGAATAAAATTAATTTTTTGAGTTTGACCCACTATACTAACACAGCAAGTAAAAATATTTGGTTTGGTAGGCAAGATTTTAGTTCAAGCCAAATCAAGTTGAAAAAAACAAAAAAATTTTGCGCACCTCCAAAAAATTATAAGCACAGACTCTTTGCCGAAAACGAGCCAAATTTAATCAATTTTTGGTCATAACTCCAGACAGAGTGAAGATATTCTAGATCTGTCTATTATTGCCTCCAGACACGTCGATTGAAACCAAATTTAACACCATCATTTTTGTTCGATGTTCGTTGCTTGAAAGGCGACACTCATTACGTACTGTAGCCGTTAAAATTGGCCCTCAAGCAAGCCATAATGTTCAAACTGTCGAGTTTTGCAGCATAAACAAAAAATCTTAAACAGTTGAATGCTTACACAGCATATTACATGGCAATAGCCACACAATCACTAACCGCACTGTAACAAAATGGTTTCACAGGCGTGAACTTGCCAGGCTTTTGATCAGGATTGTACTTTACCGATCGACACATTTCATTAGTAGGACTTTCTTCACCGTCCGATGGTCCCACCTAAAAATATGAAGCAAATTACACGTGAAAAGTATCAGTAGTTAAAGCTGCCCATTGTAACAACAGAACAATTTGCATTATGCAAAATAATTGCTGTCAAACAAACACAACCAGGACTACGTTTGGTACCTACCGTACGTACTACATATATACATAGCAATGGATCTCTTTGTGTTAACGTATATATTATGGATGTTTTGATGGGAAAAAAGGATATAGTATGATCTTGAGCAAACGATTTTGAGGATGCAAAATCGCGACCTGTTGTAGGTCATTTATTTTTACAAGAACGATAGTTATAATTTATAATTATTTAAAAATGCACTTAAAATAAACGTCAAGGCAGTGTCGGCGAAGGCTTTGTTTGGTGAGACTGTGAAGAAAAGACTGTTCTCAATTATTGTTCTAGATAGATATTTACGTAAGGCAAGTAGACCTAGATGGTCCATTTTGCCTAGCAATTGTGGCTGAGTCCCTTGCCAAAGGAGATTAGCGCGACCAGTGGTTTCTAACCGTTGACTTCACGATTATGAAGCCGGCGTTCTAACCACTCGGCCACGCGGCCACAATTATTGTTCTATACATACATATATACCTCGTCTTCGTCATCTTTATCGCAACCGCCGGTAGTTTGGTCCTCGAAAATTTTCTTTCCAATCCCCGGTGTATTCAACGGTATCGGACGTGCTATGCCGCTGGGTGGTTTCGAGGCAAACGTTTTCGGCTTGTCGGTCCCATTATAATAGTCATATTGCTGTTGCTGCTGCAGTTTTAGACTGTCCATAAGTTTTGGATTTCTATAAAGAAAACAACTCTATTATAATGAAACCACAATCTTCATGATAATATAAATATTAATTTAAATCGACCGCACACGCCGATATTAAATTTTTCGTTGATACGTATTCAATCGTATCAAAATTAGTGAACAAAATTTAGGCGTGCAGTCCGGCGCGACCAAGTAAAATAAATAATTTGAGCTTATAATAAATCTCTGAACACCAAACTGCTAGTTGGGGAAAACTTTCGCAATAGCTCTCCCCATTATAAAAACTACCCGGAATGCATTGCTAAAATATATTGGAAAAGTGTTGACAGAAAACCCAGGAATTTGGCAAAATATCGTCCCAACTGATTTCGACAGGACGAAACTGAATTTGCTACTCTTTGGTCGGAACAATTTCATGTACCCCGGAAAGGTCCGCCGTCATTACTAATCAAAATATATATGAGTTTACAAAAATTTCTATGCAAGTCGTTATAAAACAATTTCGTACAGTTAGCTATTTTACAAAGTACAAAACAGATAAAGATTGTTAAACTTAAGTAATTCACGGCCACGTATGTATATATTCACAAATTTAGCCAACACTATATTCGGTTTCTTACAACTGCGAACATTTTTCGCAATGAACGTCAATGCAGTTGCTACTGTACGTTTCTAATCTTAGCAAAAGTCCTTATCTCCTGAAAATGGCACAGTTGTTCGCTGAAGCCATAGCACATGACATGTCTGCGCTACTGACCCACGTAGGACCTAAAATAATAAACTTATGCAATTAAAAAGCCAGACTCAAATCAAAAGAAAAATTTATGCATAAAGTTTAACGCTCTGTGCGGCTTGCAACAGACTAACGAAGCACAACAGATTAATTTGAGCAAATATACTACGTATCGACATCGAGTTAGGTCTTTTGCACTTTGGGTTTTACGTGTGATAGGCCGTTTCCAATTGCTTAATATGCGATCGGCTGTTGGCACATCGGCAGAAAACAATATTGATGACCGACATTGCGGTATTTCGTGTTGATATGCTACAATTCAGTTGAGAGTAGTATAGCATTCATCATCTCAGTAGAGCTATAGTGCAAACTATCGTGATTAGGATTTGCTGTACGGACAAGTTGATAACTCGACAAAAAAATACTGCAGCCTTTTCGAGAGGACAATATTCACAACGGCCACTAAGGGTCCCCGATGAATATATTATTAATCCAAGAGCCACATAAACAAGTCATACGTATCTGGGCTCTCCATTCGCTGAAAATTTTGCCAGGGTGCATTTTCCAAGAGAAAAACGGTTAAAAATCGTGTCAGAAACACTGCCAAAATGAGAGAAAAGCAATTTTGAAGCAAATTGTGACAAAATTTGCGAAATTTTTAGCTTCAAAACAGAATTTTAGTACAAATTTTGATCAAATTTTATGTACTTTGGAGCGATAGGAAACAAAAAATTTTCGAAGACGCGGTGAACCGAGGGGAGCCCAAAACTTTGCCAGGGGACATGAATCGGGGGGCACCTGATCTGAATCAGGGGGAACCGAAAAATGTCAGTGGGAACTGAAAAATACCAGGCCCTCCACCCACTCCCCCAATTTGGAAAGCCCAGCGTATGTTCTCTAAAGACACTCCATGCGTAAATCATAAAATAGCACTACAAGTAACTCTATCGAGATTGCAGAACGTAGTGAAGCATAGGTACACCAAAGCTTTTAGCATGCACAGCCAATCAGCTATCGATAGGATACGTCGATATGCTATATATATATGTGGATATTATACAATACCACACAAGTTAGAACAAAACTATCGCCGGCAATAAGTTTACCATGCCCGAAAACCCCTAAGTGCAAGCTATCAGCCTCCCAGGTTGTCAGAAAAAATTTTCGAATTTTGGGTGGAGGAATCATGGTGGCGCCATACCCCCGTATATACTTCAAACCCCATAACTCCAGAACCACAGCCTTAATCGAAGAACAAAACAGCGCATCGGCATTTATCATTTTACTATGAAATAAATCCAATCAGAGAAAAAAATCGAAAGTTATGATAAAAATAACCTTGCTTCCGTGAAGGGTACTAAAATGCGGTAAAACCCCACCTTTTCACCCCTGACCCCGAAGCCAGACCCCAAATAAAAAACGCTAAGAGATGTACAAAATCGACTATGCCGATTCAAATGAGCCCAAAACCATAAAATTCGGTTAAGTCGTTCCCGAGTTACAGCCGATCACACACACACAGACGGAACTTTAAAGCTTTCACCCCTGCAACACACAACACAAACGTTACACTGCGTGCTGCTCACTTACAAACCTACAAAACAACAATTATCTTTATTAAAAAACCTTACACTGGTTTAAGCTCCGTGTACGACTTTGCTTGACAACCCACGATGCCATTATTATACAACGAATCGGCGGCCGTACTGTTGCTGCTGCAATGAGTGGCCGTTAGTGTCTTAATGTTCAGCTCGATACCTTCCGCTGTTTCATGCTCGACCTGTTGTTGGAGTTGGCTTCGCGGAAAAGTATCTGAGCTGAAAGCGCATTGAGACAGTATTTCGTTGGCGGTATTTAGCGACAATCCGCTAATAACAGAGCATTGAGAGTCATGCGATGATCCTTGGGATTGACTCATAGTTTTATACAATATTTTATATATACTTTTATTTTATTTTATATATACTTTATTACGATAACTTGTTGTTTGTTACCTCATTTGTATATATATTTAACATGCTTCATTTCCTGCAAAACCGCCTATTTAAGTACAGTAATCGTTAGTTGAATAACAACAAACCAATTATTACTATAGATATAGCAGTTATATATATATACATCCTAGTTACATATTACGAAATAATTTACACGTGTAACGTTGAAAAGTTTACTTGTTTTCACGACTGAACGAAAAAGTACAAGAGTGACAGATGAGTTCATGTTTCCAAAAAAACAATTACTGCCGTAAACAATTAATGAGCGATAATTATTATTTTTAAAAAGTAAAACGACTCAAAAGACGGATTGCACCGCGTCTGAGTCACATTACTCGTTCACCTATCAATATTAAATATATATTCAACAGTTGAATTCGGTTAGGCGAGTTTCTAATCAAGTTTGGGCTCGCCGGGACAAATCGCGGGCCAAAATTATCACCTCTAACTATAGCATATATATACTACAGTTGAGAGCGTGCTACAGTTTTTCGGCCCAGCCCTGCCCTCAACGTCTGTCCGGCTTGGCACCATGTGAAATTCGGTCTGGCCGGTTTTGCAACTGGTTGTGGGAAGGCCGGCCCGACCGCTTTGCAACTGGGTGTCGGCCGACCCGACCGCTTTGCAACTGGGTGCCGGACGGCCCGGCAGCCTTTGCAGCTGGGTGTAGACCGGCCCTTCCGCTTTGAACTATATGTCATCCCACCCGACCGCCTTTGCAACCGCGTGTCGGAAGGCTCGGTCCAGCTCAGACTGCACCAAGCCTGCCTGGCCGCCTTTGGAACTGGGTGCCGGACGGCCCGGCTACCTTTGCAACTGGGTGTAGGCCGGCCCTTCCAAACTATGTGTCATCTCACCCGGCGCGTGTAGGACAACTTTTTCACCTCGAATTTGGGCGACCGAGTGGAAACGCAATGAACGTAAGCAAAAATAGTTTCCGACCACACGTATATATATCATCTATGTCTCCACACCAAATACAAACAGGCCATATTCATGTGTCTGGACGTGGTCCCTAGTCACTTAAAAACACTAGGGAAGGTTTTATGTCAAGCTCTGTGCGGGTGACGAATTTTTCCGGCG